>JAQFZF010004751.1:0-10364 GCA_034695365.1 Enchytraeus norvegicus
GGCATTGTCAAGGACTCGAACTGTTATTGTTAACACTAGCACGACAAATCCCCGAGTGGGTTCTGGAAAATTACCGAATAGGTTCGGGTAGGCGACTCCATGTTATGATTTGTGCATAATGGAGCAAATTGGTCTGTTTTTAAATATTATCTTGTATTCGACAGATGACAGGACGCATATGTTTACAAGGTTTCCTTTATTAGTTGCTGTTTTTTTTTTCTTGCTCTCTCCATGATTAGACGTATCATTGCCGTTTAGAGCGCTCAATGTATAAAGCGCCGATATCAACTAACCTACCAGATACCTGGGGTTATTCTTCTTGTTGACCTGACCTGGGATCGATCCCAGGTCTACTTGCTTCTGCGGCCGAGGCTTCAACCACTCGGCCGTAACCCCCCCCCCTCCCCCCAGTCGCTCAAATCTGGAATTTGAGAGATCAAAAGGACAAGTAAACAGAAGTCATGGGGCAGACCACTCAGCCCTTCAGTGCAGCATCTGCGTTAGTCGGCTCTTACGACACGTGTAATTTTCGGTTGGTCTAAATTCTCAAATTTACCTGAACCAACACGGGTTCTACCACTAGAAATAACTATAGGGGGCCTACCTATGTGAGCTGATGACCTGCCACATTCCTTCCACCGTTAGATCTCTCAAGTGTAAACTTTCACTTAACTGTAACAGCAATATCAACAGGTAGGTTTAACGTCAAAGTTCAGAAGCACAAGGATTCCCTTCAAAGCGGCTCAACACAGTCCAGCAACTACAACGATATGTTTTATGCTTATTACAGCTTTACTTCACAAATTATCCTGCAGGCTACTAGAGAGGACCGAGTGGAGAAATGAATTTCAATAATATCACATAGCTGATACACGGCTAGGTAGGTATGAGTGTGTTTAACGTCAAGATTCAGAAGCCCAAAGGGCTTCTCTTCAAAACGGCTCAACACAATCGAGCACTACCGTCACAAAGATTGGTTTAAAGCGTATTACAGCTTTTATCCCACAGAAATACCCAGCAGTTTAGTACCGAGCATTGAGCGATACACAGCTATTTATCTGCTTTTTAATTATTTTATAGGATTTTAAACAATAAAGGTGTGAAATATGTAATTAAAATCAACTCGCGTTATCTAATAATCAACGTACATAAAAGGTTCAATGAAGGTCAACATAAAAAGTTTATTAACCGATTCAAAGCAACAGGACGGATCATCTGTACGAGGTCCCGATAATCCAGAAAACCAGTTCGAGAATGCGCTCCGAATTAAATGAACGAAAAAATAAATAAATAAAATAAATAATTAAATGAACGCACTCAAACTTAAGGAGGTTTGGTGTCGAACTTATGAGGTGTTCAAATATTGGCTTTTACCAATCAATCATGATCAATGAGGTTTTACGTCCTGTTCCTCACCCGCAGGCGATGTCAGGGACGTCTCAAGCGTAATGTGCAACTACAACTGTGCAATTTCAAACCATCAGAATTTATCCTGCAAATGCATAGGCCGAAGAGAAAACAAATCCAAATCAGTGCAAATCCGTTATCCAAAACAAGTCGAAACAAACCTGTGGTATAAGATTTAGTTGTAGCCAGTCATTACAGTTCTGTAGCAGACTACACTCCCCAACCTGAATATATTATATTATATACTATTATCAATTATATACCAACCAATTATATACTATTCAATGTCAATTAATGTATCAATTACTCATCAAGCAGTTCATCAATCAATCTGTCACTCATACAGTCAATAGTCAATTAATGTACCATCTGCTAAGTCAATCACGCAATCCAGAGTCAATCAATCAATCATGCAGACAATAGTCAATAAAGCAGTCAATCATGCAGTCAATAGTCAATGAAACAGTCACTCAGTCAATCATGCAATCGATAGTCAATCAAGCAGTTTATCAATCAATCAGCAATATATCAATCAATCAGTAAGCTTCAGAATCAATAATTTATTATGATCAGTCGCTGATCAATCCATGACAGTATCATTTAATCAATCAAACATCTAGTAAATAAATTTATTTGAACAATAAATCAAATATTAATCGGTGAATGATTACTCAGCAGAGAAATTGACAGCAAGTCCTCCTACGAAATATTAACGTTAAATGAATTTGACATTAAGTGGCCCATACCGATGCATGCATACCCACACTCACACAGCCTCAATCGGTGACATGTTTGCTATATAAACAGGAGGCAACAGGCTCGAGTCCCGGCCGGGTCTGTCTCTGACAATATCCTTGAACACTGAAACAGACGTTTAACTAATTGTGACAAAATAGCTCGTATGTGTTGAGCCGTTATAAAGTGAAACCTTGAGCTTCTGATGTTAACGTTAAATACTTTAAAAAGGTAAAGGTTGTGTGGCATATTCGTATCGAACGTAGGGGCGGAGTTGATCCCGATCCTGAGCGATTGCAGCACACAGGTGACATAGTCATTAATCTGACGGTGAGGTCGCCAGACCCACTGTAAAATCCAATTTGATAATTGGATCATATACGCAAGACCTGTGCTAACCTTCACAATCTTCCTAAGTAGTCACTGTCATCTACTATTAACTAATGTCAATAGGACATGAGACACTTTACACCTAAAATAATAGAAATAATATAGAAGTGTCACATACCACAGCAAATAATATAGAAGTGTCACATACCACAGCAAATAATATAGAAGTGGACTTATAACATCAAATAAAATAAAATAACGGTTTAACGTCCGGTTCATCATCTGACGACAATATCATGTGCTAATGATATTCTTAACACCATCCTTGGACGTTGTAAAAGAACGCTAACTAAACCTTTATTATTATTGTTTTTATCATAATTATACCTTAATAGCAGCAGTTTGATAGCGGCAAACTGTATTGCGAATCAAATTTTCTTTCATAATCTCCACACATCTGCAAGTTCAGAAATAAATATAATATAAATTAATATCTATTCTATATATAATTTTTTTTTTCAATTATTATAATTTCTGCTTGCTTTGTTGTATAATATACATGTACATGGAATTAATCAAGTACACAAACGATTTATTATTATTGTACATGATAAGCTACACCATGGGGCATTAACTGACATGCCTTTATATTTATTATTATTTAAACACAATTTAGTGTAAATAATTATTAATAAGGAAATTAACTATCATTATTCTCCCTGATATCGCCCTTAGATGATGAAATGTACGTTAAACTAAACGAAAGTGAGATATAATATTTAGAATAATTGGCGATTCCAAGGTAAATTATGAAATTTATCTACATACAGTGAAATAATAATAGTGCATACAATGAAATTAATAAATAAGAAACCCCATATTTCAATTAAATTGTCGATTCATAAGAACACAATTTGCATAATCTACTCAATCGCTACGCAATAATAGCGCAATTGCATACGACTTGATGGTTCAATTTTAATATTATTCTACTGTACAAATGATCAATAAAAGAAGTAAGTTAATAATTTGCTATAATTTATCAAATTTAAGTCCGCCTTGGGTCCGAAAAATTAGAGAATGATCAGCCAAGAAGTTCTAAATACTGCAGAAACTGATGAAGTCATTGGAACACTACCACAAAAACCATCATTTACTCCTCTTTCTTTAAATCTTCTTTTATTTTCACACATGTCAACCGTACGTGTTTACAGGATTTCCTTTCTAAGTTTCTGTTTTTGGTATTTTTTGTAGTCTGCGTCCCACTGGTTAGTCTTACCAATGCCGTAAAGAGTGCTCCAGGCAGCAAACGCTGATACACGATTAACCAGTACCGGTGGAGTAATAATTTTTCTGTAGTCTGATCTGGGTTTGAACCCACGACTCTTCAATCAGTTTACCCTTGAGCGCACCACGCTAACCACTAGACTACCGCCACCGGCTACCGGGAACTTATTCATTAGTTTAGACATGGTAAAGCAAACTGATGAAATCAACAAAGGCACTGAAATAAAGTTTCAATAATAAGAAATAATACTAATAATGGTTTGATGAAAAAAGAAAGGTTTTACGTCCGTTTTCTTATCCAATAATGATGTCAGGGACGTCTATTAATAATCGAATTGCCTTCTCGATCAGATCGATGGAAGCTAATTATTTGTAAATGATTAGAGAATTGCAGTTTTTTTAAGAAAACTAGTTTAATATGGTACCTCTGTTGCAACCTATCAAATTTCAATCTGGATGCTGTGACAAGAACCCCAGCAAGATCATAGTCTGTCAGTTCTGTGTGACATCTATACAGGTTGCCTAGCGCTATCGATAGACCTGTTCAAAAGTGTATCACAGTCTCAATAACTGTCTACACTAATATGTCAGCTCTGCGTGGTATCTATGCAGGTTACCTAACACTATCGATAGACCTGTTCAAAAGTGTACCGCAGTCTCAATCACTGTCTACACTAATATGTCAGCTCTGTGTGACATCTATACAGGTTATCTGGCACTATCGATAGGCCTGTCTAAAAGTGTATCACAATATCATAGAGGTTACCTAGTGCTATCGATAGACCTGTTAAAAAGTGTATCACAATATTATCAACCGTCTCCTCTAGACTGTTAGATCTGCGTGGCATCTATAGAGATTACCTAATACCTTGCCCGTGTAGGATCCGGGAAACTTGAGTATAGACCAACTGAAAACTGCACATGTTTCGTAAAAGCCGACTAATGCAGATATTTTCATACCGAGTAAGGCAACGGGAAACCACCTTGGAAGTCAGGCTTCAAACTGTCCTGTGTATACCGATGTCATAAGTAGAGGCCTCGGAGGTTAAAGAGAAGCTAATCACCCCATTATCATGTAACGTCTAGAAACATCAATTCTGTTAATATCAGCACTGACATCTTTATTAATATATATCGCAGAATAACCAATATAGTATAAAAATAATACGATGTAATCTACATAATACTGTATAATATAGTATATATAATATATATCATTTAGATTGCCATGATAATAGCAATCTAGTACCACAGTGAGTGTTCACTGATCACCGCATAGTAAATTTATATTTCATACAATACAATACAATGAGAATTTACGTCCGATTCCTCACCCGAAGGCGATGTCAGGGATGTCTCATAGCAAACTATGCAACTGCAAACAGTTCTCATTCATTTTATGTCATTTGAACTTCTCGAGTTAAAAAATGTTTGTAATAAATAGCCTACCCGTCTCGGTTCCCGGGAAATTCGAGAATTTAGACTGAATATTGCACATGTAATAAGAGGTGACTAGCGCAGATGCTGCAGTGATGGGCTGAGTGGTCTGTGCCATTACGTCTGTGTACCTGACCTTTTGGTCGCTCATATTCCAGATTAGCAGAGGTCCTCCAACATCGGTTGTGGCATATGGTAGGTTAGGCTACTATACCCTTCACTGCACAATGAGCTTCTGAGACATATGTTAAGAGTGAGCTATATAAAAGCTTCTAGTTGATTGACTGATTGAAATAAAAAATAAAATATTGCATATTCAAAAGCAGAAATAACTCACACATAGTAGTTATCATAGGCTCTCCCTCCACACTCATGTTTAGGCCTAGAGGTTTCTGCCCGCCCGGGCAGGCCTGGGCTGATCTATGATAGAGGTCACTGAGTTCACGAGCCTCTAGCAGGTGGGGCAGGTGTAACCCCCACTCCTTACCCCCACAATACAGCAACACATCTGCATGGAGATACAATACGATAAAATATAATAAATAGACTAAACCCCCACCTTTACCCCACACAGATATGAAAATATTTCGCCTGACTGTCTTCTGAACACTGGGCCGCACCATTTAGGATCTCGTTTTCTCTTCAGCTCGTGTTTCTGTCAACCTGTTCACTGTTGTCTACTGCTGAGACGTCCCTGACATCATCCTTGGATAATGAGATTAAATTTAAACCCTTATTATTGTTACTAATAAGGATTTAATGTCCGATTCTTCACTCCAGGGCCATATTTTGAAAGTCAGGGAATTATGAGAATCGTAGCTCGATGTAATTTGCATTGTGGTTAACGAGAAGGTCAGAAGCGGCTTCTGTTCAAGATTATCTGACATACCTCAGTCAAAGTAAAAACTATCACATCTAATTATAATATTGTAATCAGCATAATTTAATTAACAATAGCATTAGCTTACTTCTTTTCATAAATCTTTAATATTATATCAGTCTAAAAATAATTATTGTTATAATAATTAACCCTAGATGAAATTGATATACATGTAATTGTACTATACAGGGTGCGCCAAAAAAAACTTGACCCCTAGAAAACTTGTTAAAATTTTCGCCATCTTAAATAAATTTCTAGGATCATTCATGGTCCAATTTAAAACCATCGTACAAAATTTCATTGAAATTATTCGGCCTAGAAGCCGAGTTATACACTTTTTTACACATCAACCCTATTTTTCTGATTCGTACATAATTTCATTGAAATATTCGGCCTTGCAGCCGAGTTATACACTTTTTTTACATATCAACTCTACTTTTCTGATTTGATATGCTGTTTATTATACGCTCGATTAGAATGCTCTAGCGTTACTTTGTTTACGATTACGGTTACAAGCATTGTGTGAACAAGGCTATGGGGCGATAAGAATCTCAGAATTTAAAAATAAAAGTTAAAAAAATTTTTTTTTTACTTTTTCTTTTACAAATACAGCATATAAATTCTGAAATGTAGGGTTGATGTGCAAAAAAGCGTATAACTCGGCTGAAAGACCAAATATTTCAATGAAATTTGGAAGAAAGGTGTTAAATAGAACCCTGAATGGTCCTCCAAATTTATATGACAAACAGACTCCAGATGACGAAAATATTAAAAAAATTCTTAGGGGGGCTGTTGTTTTGGCGCAGCCTGTATATCATCATTTTAGAAGTCCGTGACATAAATTCCGCTTCTACACCTATCATCATTTATCAAATTAAAATAAACTTACATTATCTAAAGATTACAAATACAAAGGTGTTTTAATAGGTGAAACTCACCAGGTGGTTGTGTTGTGCAAGGATGCTGGTTAGTAAAGTGTTTGAACACTTGCTCAGGGGTCACAGATGAGTTGCTCCATCTACCTGGATCAGCTGCTAGACTGCGATTAATCAAACATGCCAATCAATCTATTAATAAATCTATCAGTTAGCATACAGTGTATACTGTATACTGTATACTCGCATTATTTTCCTAATAACGATCCTAATGTTTGCACTGTAACTTTCAAAAGAGTAATTAAATAATCAATCAGACAATGAAAAATCAATGAAATGTAACAGAACGTTAGTATAAGCAATCAGACGTTCCCCAATGAGCAGAACAATTAAAAAACCAATCAATCGATTCTACTACCGGCCATACTGCTTGTCTAAATACTGTCTTTTGAACACCGCATAATTTTGACAGGTTAGTTTCATAAATAAATGTTTTATCGAATTCTGAGTTACATGGCTGGAGCTGTTTACTTATAAATTTTAGCTTATTTAAATTGATATTGCATGAAGCTAAGTTTCACTTATCTGGAAGTAGAAAAATTTAATGCCTGTCTCGGTAAATCAACCAAATTTGTCAATTGATTGGACCCTTTTCCCCTCGATTACCCAAAATTTAACCTGGCCCCCTCAAAAAAACGTAAAAAATTCATAGATCCGGCTAAGAACATACAGATAAATTTATATTGATTCACAGGGCTAACAACAATACAATACAATACAATGAGGATTTAACGTCTGGTTCCTCACCTGAAGGCGATGTCAGGGACGTCTCAAGCAGACCATGCAACTGCAAGCAGCCCTATACCGCCAGAGCACACTTGCCAATGCATAAACCGAAGAGAAAGCAAGTTCCGAAACAGTGCAAACCATTAGACAGGGTAAGAGAATCTGACCAAACAGATCTAAGGAGGAAATAAATGTGTTTTCAACTAGCCCTGGAAGGTTGTAATACAAGTAATACAACATTAGTACACTCACCTTGCCTGTAGAGCTTTGATGCCATGAAGGCCTGTGACATCATTCCCAGCAATGGATGAAGAAGGTCTGGAACCTCTACAAACTTCTCTACAGCTGCAACATCTTCTCTTTCTCCCACCACATCTCCTGTCCAGTCTACACTGCGCAAAACCCTTACCAGACTGATGACATCCTTGACCACTCGCTTGACCATTTACACAATCCTTACCAGACTGGTCAAACCCTTGGCTACTTGCTTGATCACTACACTGACCACAGCAGTTATTACACGTTTGATTACAAGTTTGAGCACAACTTGGAACATTAAACTGACCATTACTTTGACCACTACCCTGATCGAAAGCTTGACCACTAAACTGACTATTGCATTTATTGCAGGTTCGGCGACAAGTGGTATCAGAAATTGGACCATTAAGTTGACCATTTCCTTGATGACCACCCTGTTCAAAGGCTTGATCATTCAATTGGTTACATCTTTGTTCTTGATCACAGCCCTTATCACAATCCCCACTACTAGAATTTGCATGATCACACTCAAGCTTTTGATCATGTAAGCACACAGGAGCAGCAGAACAGCAGCTGCAGATGTCAGCAGCTACACCAGCAGCTGCTGTACAGCTGTTCCCACTAACATTTCTCTCTGAGTAAGAAATCTTGGACCCTGAACTAGCTGATTGCAAACTTGATCTACTTTGTTTGTCACTAGATTCAGCATTGGCTCCTTTACGTACGCTCGTATCCGATCCAATTCGCTGACCTCTACTTGACCTACATTTAGATTTGAATACAGCTCTTTCAATATGATTTAAATTTGAGCTACTTGCAGGCTTTGGTTTAGCTATTTCACACACGTTTGAACTTGACGCATTGCGAATTTCGTGTTCATTTTTTTGACGTGTGTTAGAATTCGACACGCTTTCAGTCCTGATTTGATCTGTTTCAAGAGCGCTAGAACTCGATACAATTTTACTGCATCGAGTAGAGTCAGACCTCCCACACACTCGTAATGTTGCCCTATATCTCTCATCATTCAATGATCCCAGACGTCGTTTGAAGGCACTGGAAAGCGATGCAGTTCCTTTAGAGCCTTTTAATGATGATTCGGTTTCAATAGAAATAACAGACATTGTATTATCACAGGCTCTGCGTTCTTTCTCCATAAAGGCTCCCTCTGCAGTTTTTCGAAAAGTTGAATTTTTTGAAGCTTGTCCAGTAGCTGCATAGCTGTCAGCAGCCTGAATAGAAGAGGTAGCAGCTGGGATAGCAGCTCTAGAAGCAGCTGTTGAAGTTGCAGCAGCTGAAATAGCAGCTGTAGCAGATGCAGTACTGTTTGATTGTTCACAAGATACTGTATCAGATCTAGTCGTTGATGGACTTCTGACTCCATTGTCATCTGCAGCAGCTGGTTGATTAGCCGAGGAGATATTGGCTAAACTGATTGATTGACTGCAGACTTTATTGTTAGCCGCAGAAGCACTGTTAGCATTTGAATTGCTTACAATATCAGTATCGGCATCTGTACCAGCAGCTGCTTGACTACATGACGGGATATCTGCTGCAATCTTAGCTGCATTACTAGCTGTAGCGGTAACATAAGCTGCATCCTTATCTATACTATTAGCAGCTGCTATGGATGTCTGCCTAGCTGTACGATGATTATCAGCAGCTGTATGCATAGCGGTATTAGTAGCTGCACAATTAGCTGCGTCAAATGCTACTGCTGCTTTGATAGCTGGGACAATGAAAGTAGAAGTGTCTGAAGCTGTTTGCCTAGCTGAAATATAAGCAGCAGCTGTCTGCACAGCTGGTATATATGCAGCATCAACTGTCTGCCTAGCTGGTATGTAAGTAGAAGATGTCTGTCTAGCTAGTATATAAACAGCAGCTGTCTGGCTAGCTGGTATATAAGCAGCAGCTTTCTGACTTACAACAGCTTTCTCTTCAGCTGGTGCAGCTGTTCTTTCAGCAGCTGAGAGGAGAGATTGTGGTGTGTCTGTCCCAGGTCCTATTAATGATGTCACATTTCGAGCTGTGTAAATACAAATATACATACAATTATTTATTTAGAGTAGGCCTAAGCCGCTGTAGTCAACCACTTTAACGATTCATCCTCTCCTACACTCAAATCCAACAGACCATCGAGACACTTGTACAACGGACAGTCTTCCACTATGTAAAGCATGGAATGATTTTCTTAGGATATCAAGTAGATATAAGACTTTAAAAATTAATACTAATAGCACTACTTTGTTTCACTACGGAGCACTACTATGAGCACTACTACTACTACTACTACTACTGTAGTTGCACATCCCGCATGGGACGTCCCTGACATCGCCTTCGGGTGAGGAACCGGACGTTAAATCCTCATTGAT
>JAQFZF010004752.1:0-10363 GCA_034695365.1 Enchytraeus norvegicus
TAGAAGCCGACTAACGCAGTCACTGGTTAAGGAGATCTCTCAGAAAACAAAATGATCTAAAAAAAAAAATGGAATAATACAAACTCTACAGTTATAAGCCATGGACCTGCCGATAGGCCGTGCACTGAGACAGACAGAGAGAGAGAGAGAGAGAGACAGGGAGAGAGAGAGAGAGAGATAGTATAGATAATATAGAGAGTATAGAGAGAATAGATGAGTTAAACATAATAGATGAGAAATATGTGTTGAAGTAGCAAACTGAAACCTAAATATGTTATTATGGAAAATAGCTTTGTGTGACACATTATTTAATATTGACCGCATACTCTAACTTTCTTTAATTGTTATTGTTAGCAAAAGTGAATTCTACCTATACATACTAAGTATCCTCTAATATCCACAGGGTGAAGCAAAAAAAAATAACCCCCTAGAGAAATCCCAATAACTTCTTCAAAACTCAAGATATTTTACAAATATTTTACAGACTTCTAGAGGAGGTTTTTTGATATCTGCTCTCCAAATGTGGTCGAAAAATATTTACAATTAAAAAAGTTACAGGGTTTATACGAAAAAAGCCAAAAGAAATTAACAAGCTTTTTCAATAGGCATTCAACCTTTTAAATTGAACTGTGGCTCTAAAGCGGTCAGTTAATTGATGCTGCCGATTCAAGTTCAGTTGGTGATCAAAGTGACTGCTATTTGTTCGAATGCACACCTGTTGCCTTTTCAGGAATTCTAGCACACCCATGTTGATGGCCTATCGTAGTAAGGCTTCCCAGATTGCAGAAGCAAAGTTGCTCTTCAGTTCAGCTTATTGGTTGATTTTGGAGTTAACACTTTGTACTGCTCAAGCATAGCGCCCCTAGACTTGGTAATCGAGAGGATTACAGTAAGGTGAATTTGGTACCCACGCATCCTTCTTGACGAACTCCGGACTATGCAGTTCGATCCATTATTGTGCCATCGCTATCTGAATAAGCCCTGTTAATTTGTTGTTTTCGATTATTTGGTAGAAACTCGGTAACTTTTTAATTTATAAATATTCTTCGACCAAATGCGGAGGGTCAATGTCAAAAAACCTCCTCTAGATATTCTGAAAATATTGTTAGCAAATCTTGAGTTTTGAAGAAGTTATTGAGATTTCGCTAGGGGGTAATTTTTTTGCCTCACCCGGTATATCTAAATTTAAATCAATTTGCTATGTAGCAAATCTTGAAATAAAAGCAATTCTGCTCTTAAATTAACAAAAAAACTGATGCAAAACTAATAGTCTAAAGCAGTGCTCGCGGCACACCGGTGTGCCGCGAGACGATGCTAGGTGTGCCACGGTAGAATGCCTGGAGGCATAAAATTTTATATAATTAAGAAATTGTATAATGTATTTTAATATAATATGTTTTGAAAAATTCGGCTGACTGTTAACAAATCGTTCAAAGATCGAGTGAAAAATACCTAGCACTGGTAACTCTGTATGTCTGTAGTATAATTATGGCATCAGCCTATCACTGACAAATCCTACGGGCACAGACTGCAGCCGCTACATTGAACTTCGGCTATTATCATTTTGCGATCAATGCCGACAACTCAACAGAAACACTTTATCTGCAAATTTAAGGGGAATTTATTGAATTGAAGATCGATGGGACTCTGAAAATAATATTCATCGAAGTTCCACTGGATGTTTTCTGGATTGCGGTTAGGGAGTAGCCTAATATCCTCGGATTTCCGACAAAGCTCTCACAGCTTCAATTTTCAACATCTTGTCTATGAGAACTAAGCTTTTCGACTCTAGTTCTAATGAAAAATGAAAAGCCATCTTGCCTTAAAAGCATTGATCACGAACTTCAGGATGAGCATTCGAATATTGAGCCAAAAAATAACATGTCTATGTTTCTTTAAATAATCACAGGTATCAAATTGGGTAGGATACAGTTAAAAATGTCTGTCTATGCCCTTTATACCCAATGTTTGTATCTAACTTATAAAATTTAGGGACTATAGCCAACACCCTCTATAGGGCCCATACTAGTCTACTAGTTATTATAATTATAATGTGCCGCGCATTTTTTGAAAAAATTTAGTGTACCGCGGGATTCTTGGGAAATTTTTTAGTGTGCCGTGGGTGAAAAAAGGTTGGGGGAGCACTGGTCTAAAGTGATGGCAAAAAAATTAATATCAAACTCGAAATCTCTGAACCAATACAATGAATTAGTTTGTGTTGTCTCTATCTTTGAAATTTTGTGATGTGTGCGAATTCACTGTACTAACTTTGATTCTAACCTAATAAGTTTGCACTAATCTAAACAGCGAAAGTGAAAATAAACTTCAGAGAACCAACCTGTCGGGAAGTGTTTTCGTGATGAACTCCACTGTACATCTAACCGGCTTTCGCTTACTATTGATCAACTCAAATGGTGGCTCAGTGTTGCAGTGCTTAATCTTAAACTTGAGAGAGATGCTCAGCTCATCTTCCAGGCTAACCTGTACTGCCACCGCATGACCAACCCACACGTTACGAATAAAATCCTTTCCAGTGGAGATGGAGGAAGGATCGGGTTTGACTGTATACTGGATGCACAGGTAATCATTCACGTCGTCTTCTCCTTCCTTGGAATTGTTGAACAGTGTAATCTTTCTTTCCTTGAATGAAATAAGACAAAGACCATCAGAAAGATAAATTACAAAAACACAAGTAGGCCTACAAAATTTACAAAGCCAAATATGGCAAAGCAAGAACAAAGGCAAAGAGAGAAAGCCGAACATAGCCTATATATGAAAGAAAGTAGAGCTGCTATTTTTAACCTTACATGTTGCAGCAAAGCTGTTTATATCGGTCTCAGTGCTGGTTCCTAAGAAATGAGCAAATTGCATCACCGATTTTGTGACACTTTATGCCACGGACGTCATTTGTGCAGCGTTCTCATATCTTATCTTTAAGCTAAGGGGAAGAGGATGACAGGGGAATGGAAGCAATGCGACAATGGCCTACTTCAAATAATGGGAATGGCCCTTCTTGGAAACTATCCCTGCTGAAAAATAGGGTTCCTGCTGATAAGAACAGGAAAAATGTGATACAAATAATTATAATCCAGGCTTAGATATATTAACACCCCCACCTCTTGCAGGATGTATCTTGTATCGTGTATCTTATAATATTTAATCATCATCTGGCTTGTGTATGAATTTTTTTGGAATCAATTATGACTAGAAAAATAACCATCTATGATATATTATTAGCCTAAAAACATACCTTGCAAAATGTTCGCAAAAGCTGAAGTTCTCCGAAATATACTTTATTTCGTTTTTCCAATGTCACAGGAATAAAGTTGCAGACTATCGCGTCTCCCGCCTGCATCGCTTTAGTGGCGGCTTCCATTGCAAGTATCGGCAGCCAAATGTCATTGTACAACTTCAGTGAAGCATAACTGTCTCGTATCTTATCAGTGGCCAAATCAGCGAAGCATTTTATCTGCATTTTAAGCATCACTATGTTATAGTATTTTAAAACACAATAAATCAATCAATGAGGGTTTAACGTCCTGTTCCTCACCCAAAGGCGATGTCAGAAGGATTTCTGAAATTCATGCTCATTTAGATAATTTCTCAGAACAACTTGGTATAGTTTATAATAATAGCAACAAGAATACTAAACTATCGCTAAATAATTCATATTTTTTATACTTAATATGATATATTGGACAATTGAAATGGAAGAGCACATTTGATTTTATTAAACTATATAAACTATATTGATACGATTACAGCATCAATAAATAACAATAATAGATATTTTACATATAATTCATATTAATGAGAAATAGAAACACTAAAATACTACATGAATTAGCATCAAATACTTTTGACTATTTAATTTTCTATATTTTCAAGATACTGTGGTGTAGGGCCGTGTAGGTAAGGCTTTTTGTAGAGATAAATTTGTCGGTTGAAAGTGCGATCATGAATGAACAATTGCACATTATGGGAAAACATGTGAATCATGGACCAGCCATCGATAGAGAAAGAGAAATTTAAATCCTGGTTTTGTAGCTCTTACCGGATCCAGATGATGTTCAACACAGATGTCTTTCTCTGGAGTGACGTTAATCAGTCGGAGCACAGGTTGCAGATAACCCATGTAACTCTCGGCACCAAACTGTGCCGCCATGACAGTTCCTTTGTGCCAGTCCTGCGTATACTTGACGTGGTGCTTTATCATTCTCTCACCAGCTCGCATCTCTGACGTCACCTCCTTCTTTCCAGTCTTGCACTGCTGAGACATCCTTGCTTGAGAATATATGTTGAATATGGCTTCCTGTGTACACGTGTGAGAATAAAGTTAACATCCATCTGTCATCTGATGATGGCATGATCAGGGAAAAACTCAGCCAAACAACACAAAGATATGGTCGTGCCACATCAGTTGTGGTATATATCACTCTAGTCCACTCTACCCAAATAGCACGATAAATCATGGAGTGGTCAATGTAATAACGAGGAACACAAAAACAGCAACTCAAGAGAGGAAACTAGCATGTGCGTATGTCATATGTGAAAATATAAACAATTCCAATATGTATGAACAATAATAGCATTGTCACATCAATCAAACAGCCAATAGTAAAATCGAAATAAACATTATTTCAAATATATAGGGAAAGATATATAGTCATATGACAGCCTCCTCTGATAATTAACTTAGCCTTACAAATCAATATCATGTTATATTTTGACAAGAACAAAAAAAATTATGATATTTAGCAAAAAATAGCCTTTATACAACTTTGGAACGAAATATGATGAATTTTCCATGTTCATGTACTTGATGATGGCAAGTGAAATTACTAGTATTTAAATTCTTTTGCGCTCAATGAATAAATAAATAACTTGCACAAACCTTTAGATGACTCAAATGCCCGTCAGTGATGATTGACTGAAGATTGCGCCAAGACTCGACAGGAACCTCACAGACATGTGGATCAGAGTCCAGCCTAACAACGTTCCTGCAGTGAGCCACTGTTCTCGCCATCGGGTGGGTGGCACGAGTGTCGTATAGGCGTTTCTCCCACTGAAGCAGTACCTAAAATAATCCATCAATCAAACAATATGGATTTAACGTCCGTTTCATGATCTGACGATGACATCAGGGACGTCAATATAAAAATATAATATTTAATATATCAATAATAATGTATTAATAAATAATAATAGCATTGACACTAATAATAATTAATAATAAATGTACAATACATAAGCTTAGTCTAAGAATTTTGCCTCAATTTCTTAACCCAAAGTTGTGTTTGGTGATTGTAAAGAACTAGTATTCAAGCTGAAAATTATTTTTTAGATGTAAGGAACGTAGGACACTTCAAACATTGTGATGTGCATGCACAATATTAATCTCTATCAATGCTCTGCTATTTGTCCAATGACAGTCTTTGAATCATTAACATCATCTGTTATTGAAGTACTGCAATCAATATAATAATAAACCAGAGTTCTACTTTAGACACATCATAGACAACTTACCTTAGAGTTTTCAACATCAGGTTTATCGCTTACAGAGAGCGTGCTGTATTTAACAGATCTTGCTTTCATCCTCAACCCATTCAGATGAGGGGCTTTGAAACTGAAGCCATCCTGATCAAATTCTTGGATTACACACGGCAAATACGTTGGCTCCTTCAACATAGATGTAACATGAAGCAGATTTGAAGCTCTGCTATATTGCCTAGCACTCAACTGATTGATACGTTCTAGTATTGATGAGATCTCCTGCTGAGTATATGGCTCTTCTTCATTATCTAGAGCAGCATCTACAAATCTGTGAATTAGTATGTCAGTGAAACGACGAATGGGAGAAGTGAATTGAACGTAGTGAGCCATATTGAGACTATAATGACTGTGACTTTCCTCACCACAAACAAACTTTGCTGCATTCTGAATGGCAAACCAACTGTTTAGCAGAAGATTGTGATTAGGATGTAGAGATTCAGCTCCCACAGCCAATTTTACTTCCTGAAAATCTTCTTTGTCAGCTGCCACCATTAATTGCTTTACCGTTGATTTTAGTATTGGTAAAGTTGGTTTAGGTCTCCTAAAACTTTGATGATGTTCCCTAGTCATTTCGTTATAATTTGTGCTGAATGATGTATCAGCTGGATACGTCGGATAACTGTTTCTTTCAGAGTGAACTTCTTCAAGATTTTGCTGTTCACTTCTGCCAGGAATATTATTATTATTATCATTGCGATATCCATTAGATGGTTCGTTCACATTTTCTTGCTCATTATCACCATCATCATCATCATCTTTAGTCAACAGATGATCAAATTGGTGAAAATAGAACGAAGCTTCAGCAACGGATCTGTTGCTAGACAACCATTGGTCGATTTCATCTTGCAATGGCGGCGGCTGACTTCTCACTGGAACCGTATCAGGAAACCGTTTCATCAGATAGTTGGCCACTGTTTCATTGGTCAGCAGCATCAATTCCTCAATCATCCTGTGAGCGTCATAATCAGCATGATGCTCGAATGGACTGCGATCATCAAGTTGAAAGTAGAATATTCCAGCATTGTGGCGACCGTGCCTCAGGCTCTGAGCAAGACGGTTCAAATGAACGACAGTGCTTGACACATCATCATTTCTCCATGCTGAACTGGAACCATGTTCGTTAATAATCTTCTGTGCATCTTCGTAAGTCAGTTTGCGTCTATTCCTGATCACAGATCTGCATATCATTGGCTCTCCCCATACTGTTCCTATCAGATTTATCTTCCACATCACAGACAAAGTTAATCTATCCTCATCTGAAATCAAATCAATCAATAAGACATAGAGTTTATTTAGTAGGCTATTATTTATTATTTATTATTATTTATTTATTTATTATAGGTTATTATTTATTTAGTAGGTATTCATCAATATGTTAATAAGACACTGAGGTTAAAATATAAAAATGGCACAATACTTTAAAATCTGTTATATTCGTTTACGTAATTAATAATTATAATTGTTGATAAATTATTTATATAACCGTTTATCTGACATACAATACGGACTGCTAGGGTACATGTGGTACCCTTGTTAACCATTTGAACGTAATTGAACGCTTTTAATTGAAAAACATCAATAACTGAAATAAAATAAGATAAGAACATGCGAAAGTTACTTGATTGATTATGACGCTACTAATTATTATAAATAAATACTGACCCTCCTTGAGGCTACATATATCTTCACTCAAGGCTCGTGGCAGCATGTGATACACAGAGTGAGTGGCCGGGTAGAATGATGTGCCTCTCCTGCGAGCATTTCTATCAATCACATCATTCTTCTTCACATAGTGACTCACATTAGCGATGTGAACGCCCAGCTCAAACCACTGGTCGTCAATCTTTCTCAACGATACCGCATCGTCCATGTCCTTACAGGTTGAGGGATCCACCGAGATGGTAAATATCTTCCTGAAATCTCTTCGTTTAGACAAATCTATTGCGCCCACAGATAGTTTCTCAGCCGCTTCCCTGCATGCCTCGTTCGGTTTGGTTGGTACCTGACAAAAATCAACAGTAGCATGCAACACGATACTAAAGTTTAAGTTTTTCTAGATATATAAATTATTAATTATAAGACAAACCTAAGTTATGAGTTATAATGTTTTTGCATTGGCTATAGTATAATTCTTTTTCTTCTTTCAGGTGTCCTACCGGTTCCAGGCGTTGGCGAGCATGCTTTCCACAGTTCTCGTTCTTTTGTAGTTCTGATAATTTTTATATAATATATTGAACATAATTCTCCCTCTCTCTCAGTGCACTGCCCAATGGCCGCGGGTCTCCTTATCTTTCCTCAGTGCCTGCATTAGTCTGCTTTTACGAAATACGTGCAGCTTTCGGTTGGTCTAAATCTCAACTTTGCCGGAACTTACATGGATATAATTCTACAACTTGTAACTTGCTAAACACGAAGTTATTGCGCTCGATTAACTTAGAGCACGCAGGCCTTATTGATTTTTTGTAAAGCCCACACTACATTAGACTAAAGAAAAAACAGAATATTGAGCATATTGATACTTGTAAAAAAATTACAACTACATATACCCTCTGAGTAAAAAAAAAACATGTGTGCAGTCTTTCGCCAATACCTTTGGCATTTGTAAACCGATTTAAAAAAAATTCTTGCATAGGGGTCATTCCATGTCAACTCAACCAGAAAAAAATTAATTTAACACCCTCATGTCTCAGATTTTAATAAAAATTGGCACTTATAGTAATTTTGGGCTAAATACCCCCGCCAATTATTTTATTTTCACAAAAATTGAACAAACCGGTGCAAAGTTACGACCCGGTTAAGTTTTGGGTGGACGTGACGATCCGTATTTTTCAAACCGCTATAGTCTTTATAGTCTTTATAATCAATTCTAATCAAGGAGTTGACTTCCTGCCGGCGGGACAGTGAAGCAGTTAACAGCCACAGCTAGCCTTCCGCGATCCATGTCTGGGCAGATTCTCACTCCAAAGAAATGTGCAACTACTGTAAGGATCTCTACCATGTCAGAATAATTTCATGAGAAGTCTTCATTTCATTTTCATAGTGGCAACATGTATGTATGCTAAATAAAATGTATTTAAATATTTTCAACACTATTTACTTTAGTGCAGTAGAAAAAAGTTTTCTTTGCTCTGTTTAAGTAGCCTACACGTTGTGATGTGTAAACGTGTTCTATATTCCTTCGTCAGGGATCTAGTTCTTCATTGTTCGCCAAGAAGACGTCTTATCTACAGAGAAACAACTGGAAAAAAGGTTTTCTGCTGCTAAAATCATTCATGGCACAGAAAAATTGCATCGCTTTGTTCCCATTGACAGTACCACTCTGAGAGTTTAGGATCTCACGAAGAGTTCCAGATCTCAATCTGAAAAAGTGTGCAACACAGACGGTGGTGAAACTACTAACGAATTCGGCATCTCATACAGATATATTACCAGGATCTACATATGTTGTTTGTCAATACGACAGGAAGTGGTCAGAATGGTCAAAGACAAATCTAACGACGTCGATCAATCACTCAATGAATGAGGATTTAGGGTACGCTTTCTCACCCGAAGGCCATGTCAGTGACGTCATGACTATCTTGTCTGCTTCATGCCACCAAGCCGACTATCCTTGCAATTTTCTTGGAACCAAAGCAAGGCACCTGCACGATTGAGAAGGCAAAGGATCATCTGGACCCTTCAAAGTCCAGATGTTACGTTTACATCAACTCCAGGCTATTTCAAAATCCAATCTTCAAAGAGCCGAAGATATCTTTGAACAATAAAATTCATAAGAAGAAATGACCATTTAGCCGGTGGCAGTAGTCTAGTGGTTAGCGTGATGCGATCTGGCGCAAGATGATTGAAGAGTCATGGGTTCAAACCCAGCTCATACTGAGGAAAAATAATAATGCCACCGGTACTGGTTAATCATGTATCGGCGCTTGCTGCATGGTGCGCTCTTTACAGCAATGGTACAATTAAATAAATATGAATTAAACATATACATATATTTCCAGTTTCAAAAAATTATCATGGGTATCATCTTTAAAATTATTATTTTTAAATTACGAGAAAAACACAGTCCTAATGCTTTCAGGGTTGCTAGATGAATGTACAAGGCAGTTTAAAACACCAAAAAACGAAAAAAATATTTTTCCCTACATGACCAAATTTGAGCTCAAAATATTTGAATCGCTTGCAAAGTATGAAAACTTATCATCACCTCTTTCTGTTCAATATAGCCCGAAAGCTATTTCTATTTGTAAAAGAATGACCCCAAATGAAGTCTCTAGGTGGAATAGTTTTTGAGACACAGCGGTTTTAAAAATACGAGTCGTCGCGTCGACCCAAAATTTGACCGGGTCATAACTCCCCTTTGTCCAATTTTCGTGAAAATAACTTTTTTTAGTTTTTAGCCCAAAATTACTATAAGTACCAATTTTTATTAAAATCTGTGACATGAGGGTGTTCAGCCCTCATGGATGAGTAGACATGGAATGACCCATAGTTAGAATCATGATGAAATTTGCCATAAGACATCATAAAGTAATTCTGTTAATTACAATAGAAAATAAACACCGTGGACGAGTTGGAGCAGCGCCTGGTAAACGTTTGGGAAAGCATGCAGCAAACTGTCTCCTTGACCAAGCAATAGATGAGAGGCGCAAACGTATCAGAGCTTATATTCGAGCCAAATGAGGATATTTTGAACATATTCTGTGACTGTTGACAGTTGGCCTACCTGTATAACTTTGTTTGTTTCGTGTGTTTTGTTGTTAGTCAAGTCACAGATTCATAAGCATTCTGTAGCGATTTACATACTGAAACT
>JAQFZF010004753.1:0-10362 GCA_034695365.1 Enchytraeus norvegicus
CTACCAATTATCCGACCCACGAAGGGATGGTGGGCTTGGTTGGCCCGTTGTACATCCGAGATTTTACTCTCTGATTACTCGACCGGGAATCGAAACCCGGACCTCATGCGCAACAGCCGACACAAACTGGCCGACGCGCTAGCAAAACTGAGCTGTAGAGACGTACTTTATGTAACGTTTCAGTACGGTAATTATAGTACAGAAACTAAACGTAAACAGTTAATTGCTGTACCTTTAAGGTAATTATTATGAAGTGACACTCTAATTATGTTACTGAGCGCGTCACTTTAGTCCAGTTACTATAGCAGCCCCGTGTTCAGATCGGGTGTCACGTGGATACCATTAGCCGTCCCACCGTTACTATTCGGTCCAACCGTTACTATTCGGTCCAACCGTTACTATTCGGTCCCATCGTTACTATTCGGTCCAACCGTTACTATTTGGTTTCACTATTCGACCAAATAGTATAATGGTGTTGCCCACTATAATTAGGCATCCAAGTAGGCCTAGTCTCTTCGTTAAATTTTGAACAAAGAGAATACGCAGCAAATATTTGGTAGAGGTCGAGTTTTCATTTGAACCGGACGTTTAGCCCTCTTTGCTATATTGAGTTATCAATTGACCGATTATTATTATGTAAACTATTAATTATAATTGTTTTATTTATTTCAGATGCTACAGTGCCTGCTATCATGAGGCTCCTCTTTGTTGTATTCATAGCAATCCTGCACTGGGCACCTCTAACAGAGGCCTCGCCCCTCGGCCCACGCGACCCGCGCTCCCGCCACCGCATACAGATCCGCAGCAAGGTCTTCACGGGGCAGGGCTCCACTGGGTGCTCTCACCCGGTGGTGAGCCAAACCTTTCATCTACGGCTGACTCCGGGTGTGGCTAGAAACAAGATTCTAAGCAATGACGTCATCACGGATACTACTGGATATATATCCACTATCTTTCCTCTAGATAGAAGAACGGGACTTGCGAGATCATCTAGTCTGGAACTGTGCTCAGGATCAGCCGCTATCGGTAGGTCCAGGCCAGAGAAATGTTCTGTGATGAACATCAACCCGTCTGATGTTGAAGCCACAGTAATGACAAGAGGAGCAGCCATGCAGGATACCACAGAGGATGTGGTGTATGTCTACTGGTGCATCGACAGCTACTCTGGTCAGGTCATGAGAGAGAGCGAGTTTGAAGGTGACGGATCGCTTGGAGTAAACCCGACGAGTAGCGTTGGGAATGTCGATCATAGCAAACATGACTTTAAATCATCTAACGGTGGTGATCATCTTCATAACTCTGATCAAGTAAGAGTTCGAAGAAGAAGATCAAGTGAGAGCGAGGTAGATGATGACGTCATACTCCACACACCCTTTAATTTGAGAGGAATGCATAAAGTAAAGCGACTCTCAGGACAGCCGGATGAATTGTGGATAAAGAAAAAGTCACCAAGCAAGAGAGTATGGGGCGATTCAGGAGAGGCGTGGCTTAAGAGAAATGATGATAAGAGAGTATGGGGTGACTCAGGGGAGGCGTGGCTTAAGAGAAATAACAACAAGAGAATTTGGGGTGATTCTGGTGAGGCGTGGCTAAAGAGAAATTCTAGAATTTTGAGTGATTCAGGGGAGGCGTGGCTTAAAAAAGAAGGAAGTAATAAAAGTAGTGATAAACTTCCACCGGAAGTTGATTTTCAATCCAGAGAAATGAAGCGATTATGGGGAGATGATGGAATGGCCTGGGTGTAGCGTGGAGAGATGATGGAATGGCCTGGGTGTAGCGTGGAGAGATGATGGAATGGCCTGGGTGTAGCGTGGGGAGATGATGGAATGGCCTGGGTGTAGTGACACCTAGCTCAGCGCCTTTATGACGTTCAAATCAACGACGCGCTGTCTGCTGGTAGAATCATCCGAAGCACAATCGTATATAAATATTTCAAATACATCAACTAACGGAGAACAAATTTGTTGAATAACATAGGAATTAAATGACAGTCATAGGCCTATAAGTATTAAGCAGGCTTTTTAAAATAGTAGGAAATAAATTAATATCCACATTTGTCCCTTTGGGATATTCCAAACATTGAGATATGATATGCGCGGACGAGTTGGTTCATCTAAAATCTTTAACATAGCTAGTCTCTGTTATATAATAGGCTATAATTATTATAGGCTATAAATATTTATCAATTATTATCATTATAAAGTTAAACTTAGCTTTACAGATTCAGCTTTATAATTATAATAATTGATAAATATTTATGCACAGGGTAAGGTCGATCAAACATTTATTTGTCTTTTGATCAATGAGAAAAGAACTATTGCTATAGATTGAGTAGGAATTGAGCCTTGGACCTGCCATCTGGAAAAAAACAGCATAGATGGACTGTCATCATTACGTCTGAAGCTGGGTTTATGTTGAAGTCTAGGATATCTACACGTTGCGTCTAGTGCTCTCAGTGTCAATCGACTGGATTCCTGTTCATTCACAACTCTGATACTCTATTCTAACTCTATCTAACTCTGTCTCTGAGCCAATTGGCACATCGGTTTGGTATCTAACTCGGGTTCCATAGATTCACAGTTCGAATCCCAGGGCTCACCCGTCACTGATGTAGGCGATAGGCAGCGAAAATGATGATCAGTTAGGTTTTAACCTTTTTACGATATAGATCTAATGCTCTTTAATATAGCCTAATTGCAAACACGCTTTTATATATGATTCTATTGACTATATTATCACACCGGTTTATTTTCAGAGAAAAAAAGAAATTACAAGTTTTCTATGTCGATATATTTGAGTTAACTTTAATCGTTTAAAATTACATGCATAAGCTAATTTCATTAACAACGCGTGATAACTATTTGCATACAGCTGCGTATAACGATAAAAGATTATAGAATATGCCGAATCGAGTTCCATTGATTCATGGTTCGAATCGCAGGGCTCACCCGTCACTGATGTGACCGTAAGGACATGAAAATGACGTTAAATTGGGCTTTATCCTTTATTATAAAACAGGTTATAAGCTATATTGTTAATTATTTGCCTGGAGAATACTTGAAACAAATAAACTAATTTAAAAAGTCTAATTTAAAAAAACCGTTGGACTGCATGATTTTCTAAGCAGTGTCGACCTAGTTGTAACTTGTAGCAAGATTATATAGATTTACAAAGAACTTTGTGTTGAAATGCTGATAGTTCGTGCAAGTAGGATTTTTGCTAGCACTTGATTCGTGTTAAATAAAATTCAATTCAATTCAATAGTAGGTAACTTCGAACGATTAAATAATGAATTTAGCTTAGCTACCTACATGTAACATCCACTTGCGACCGTATATACACTAATAAAAGTCGTTGAACTTCATGCCAATAATTAAATGTTCACAAGTCGTATTGACGAATAATTTCGAATTGTCGAATTGGGCCTTTGTGTCCTTTTTCTCGTGGAACAGATTTATTGAATATGTATGATTTACGGTAACGTGAAATAAATAAATAAATAGAAATAAAAGTTCCCGGGTCCCTATTATGCAGCTCGCTTCAAGAGTTTGGTTATAAGCTTTCACTTTAAATTTAACTGATGCTTCCAACTGACAATTACGGCTTGGATGTTATGATTAAAACTTTCAACTAGGGGGGCATATTAGGCTATAGTATATATCTTTGGCTTATAGACCTATGTATAATGTACAATTGTACATGCATGTATGGCAGGCTCAATGTATACACTTTACCATTAATTTTAAAAATTACTACTATATTAATTATCCCTTGGCAAATTTTGCCGAAAATAAGTGTAATTATAATTATAAGCACTATACTAAAGCGAAGAAATAGTTACTTGTCATGAATTGCAGGTTCTAAGGCATAGATAATTCTAAGGCAAAGACAATTTTGTACACATCGACTATACATTGCAAACAGCGTACTAGGCATACATAGCAAATGCCTTTTTCATTGTCATTGTCTTTTTCACTGTTATTGTTTTCATATATAATTTGCGAACATCTGACTGAGGATTCGTTTCTCGGTAAGAACGTGTCAGTAGCATCTGGTCTCAACCAGACGAGAGTGACCGTTCCTGAGCGAAGTAATAAATGTGACTGCAAAGCAGATCCGTAGCGGTCATTACGTTGCATCATGAACTCATTTATAACACATAAACATCAAAGCGACTTTGAAGTGGTTTCCATTTGTCATCCTCGGCTCTGTGTCCTCTATTCTTACCGGTAGCGCTGTTTTCATATGTAATATATTATAGCGCATCATCATTATTTCATTTTCCTTTTTATTTTAGGATTGGGATTAGGATTAGGATTTGGTCTAAGTAATGAGGACGTGCAAAACTTCCTAATTTCTCCATTACATTGGAAAATATTGCATGCCGGTATTTAGGCCTCTGTCTGGTTTTCTGTAGCCTGAAAGTCTATTATAAAATTTCATGGATGGACTCGATTCCACAAATTCCTGTAAATGCACATGAACGATTGAAGGGATGCATAGGCCTATCTAATGCCGGCTTGATATCATAAAGTCATCATCAGCGATACACCGAGACTGGGCAATGCACATGTAGGTCTATTATTGAATGCACTTTCTCAATTCCATAGGCCCTAAATTAATTGACATTCATAAAAGATTAATAGATAATAACATGGAGAAATAATCCATGTAGAAAAGTTATAAAATATATTCCGTATTTGACATCGTCAAGTAACTGAAGACCGGACGTTAAATCGTTGTTCTAATAGTGATAGAAAGATCTTTCTGTGTAGCTTATGGGATCGAATACAACATACACTGTATCATTGATATTTTCACTACAATTTAGAGATTTTTGTGAAAATATTAGGATGCAATGAAACAAAAACGTTTATTCTGACTATTGAAAGCATATGCCAAGCACGTAGTTCATTAATTTTCTCCGTTCATCTTTAGAAGTAAAGCAGTATGAGCCCTTTGGTGAGGGTCAGCCATCAGCCCTGTGGCATCAGGGCTGTGATGACTTACGCTGATGTAAATATTTAAACAGCTCAATAAACGCTGTGATGTGATCACACCACTTTAGACGTGTTAAGTAAAAAGTTGCTTCACAAATTTGTGTTGCTTAAGCTACACATATGATATCAGGAGCACTGCAATTAAAATAAGTAGGCTTATATTTATTTTGTAATGCTGTGAAACTATAGTTGTAGGCTAATGTTAAATTAACTCAAATTAGACAGTGTATTGTTAATTAAGATGGCTTTAGGTTAATGCCCATCTAACTAAAGCAGTGATTAAGTGTTCAAGTGGTTTGTACAATTTCAAATTGGTTATAGTGTTTAAAAAATCTCTACAATGTATAAGCTTACAGGACATGTATATGCATAATTTTGATTGAAGATAAAACTTGAACACTATGATTCTATGACTGGATTCTGACACCATACATCATATTAGCGTAAATGCATTCTAGCTCAAGATAGTTACAGCATAACTGATATTGCACTAGCGCAAACACTAGCTCCCATAGAGAGATGGCAGACAATGTCATAGCGGTAGGCCTAATGCATTGTAAGGTTGATTGAAGATTAGTAAGATGTGGTTACTAATGCTTAGGCGGTGGTTGGTGTAATGTGGTTGGAGATATGATGGTAACGTGGTTGTTAATGTTGGGTGGTTGTTCGTTTATTAACATAATTCATTATTCAAACACTGTGTATTTTACTAAATTATTAATAATTAATTAGAAAAAGAATGCACAATTTTGTTGATGTAGCGTTATAGTGTACGCATATAATTTCTGAACATTGACTAATAGCCTAGATGTAGGCCTATACACTCTGTCCGAAGAAAAACCAAATCTAACGACATTTCAATAATTTCGTCAAAACTCAAGATTTTTCAAATATTTTAAGATTTTTTAGAGGAGATAATTTGACATGTAACCTCAAAATTTGGTCGACTGATATTTAAAACCAAAAGAGTTACAGAGTTTCTATGCAAATATGTCGATAGCCTCTCGTGGAAAGTGTTTCCTTTACAGTACCTTTACAGTATGGCCTCCAGTACAAGTCCTGACTTCAACCTTGTTGGTTGGCTTTAGAGTAAAACCTTTGTAGCCTACCGCTCAAACATAGCGCTCCAGACGTGGTAGTAGATAAGATTAAGGTCAGATGAGTTGGGTGGCCACTCATACTTCTTGACGGAATCCAGACTGTGCTGCTCGATCCATTCTTGTGCCACCGCTATTGTGAATGAGCTTTTTAATTTGTTTTTTATGATTGTTTCATAGAAACTCTGTAACTGTTTTAGTTAAAAATATTTCTCGACCAAATTTGGAGATTGGATGATAAATTATCTCATCGAAAGTCCGAATATATTTTGAAAAATCTTGAAATTTGACGAAGTTATGGAGATTTTGCTAGGTTTTATTTTCGGACACAGTGGATTGGCAGTGGATTTAATACTGAGGTGTGGTTGATGCATTGCTGCTGCGGCTGAAGACGCAGGGTCAACATAAACTGTAGAATTTTAAAGTAGGGGAGAGTGGGGCACCTTGAGCCAGTTTTTAGTCTGTCTCACATGGTGAGTCCTGTATTTGATTGCAAGACGTGACTATATGATTATATTGCAGTTATACTATTATTTAACTTTGTGCATTAGCCAATTTTTCAAAATTTACTGTATGAGTTTTAGTGGTCATGGTCGACTTGGCTCCAGTGCTATCTACTTGGCTATTATTAGGCGTAGCCTATATAAATATTGGCATGGTAGGTCCAACCACTTTTCCTTTGGTAGAAGCCCGTACAAGCCCCCTGACGTTTCTGACATCGCCTAAGGGTGGGAAACCGACGTTGAATCCTTATTGATTGATTGATTGATTGATTGACAATGATTAATTTTATAATGAGCTCATATTAAACTCGTCAACTTGATCTAGGACTACTCCAGGAACACAGTTATTCCAAGATCAGGACCACATTGATCACGCTCAAGGTGCCCCGGGCAGGTGGATCAACCTGCTCCAGCACGACTGTAATTACATTAGTGCTCCTCATACAATATATCTCGAAATATAATTTAGAATAATATTATTGTTTTTCACCTACTATGTGTCTACTTAAATATATAATCAAAATTTTGTTATTCGGAAACAGCCCAGAAATAATAGGTTCGTTGTAGAAATCATAAAAATTACTTATGGCTACCTGAAACACATTTTTATGTCTAGCCGGCAAACTTTTTGCAAACAAATTTCACAATAACACAGCTAGATGTTCTGTTGGATATTACTGCACAAACTGCTACCTAAGATTTAGTTTTGTATTATTAGACTGCCAGCAACGCTGCCATGATCAAGGTGCCCCTATGATCAAGGTGCCCCTATGATCAAGGTGCCCCACTCTCCACTAGATGTATTATTAATTATTTTCCTAGTTTTTTAAGTCTGGCCAAGCTATAAAAGCGGATCTACTATTGGTAATTCATATATGCATTTTTGTACAAACACTGAAACATAGCCTACATGCCTAGCAGCCTAGACTCGTGGCCTAGGACAGGCGCATGAGGGTAATGCATTCTCGTGATAAATCAAAGGCATGCTGATCTATCTTATGATTCTCATCTTATCGTAATACAATGATGAGTGCAATTATGAAATTAACGCTAAACAACTTTCCCTAACTTCTTATTTGCTAGTCGGCTCCGATGAGTGGCTCTATTTGAGTTGAGAGTAAAACTCTCTGTACTCTGACTCACAGGCTCCGATGAGTGGCTCTATTTGAGTTGAGGGTAAAACTCTCTGTACTCTGACTCGCAAGCTTCGATGAGTGGATCTATTTGAGTTGAGGGTAAAACTCTCTGTACTCTGACTCACAGGGTCCGATGAGTGGCTCTATTTGAGTTGAGGGTAAAACTCTCTGTACTCTGACTCGCAGGGTCCGATGAGTGGTTCTATTTGAGTTTAGAGTAAAACTCTCTGTACTCTGACTCATAGGCTCCGATGAGTGGCTCTATTTGATTTGAGGGTAAAACTCTCTGTACTCTGACTCACAGGCTCCGATGAGTGGCTTTATTTAAGTGGAGACTGTTGAGGGTAAAACTGTGAGCGCGTGGAATGGATTCTGCCCCATCCATCAAATTAGCGACACTACTACTTCGCGCTCAATATAGTTACTGCATATCTGATGCTGCACTATGGTAAATACTCATATTTATTATTAAGCGTTCTTGCTCGGTTCATGACCCGACAATAAGGTTAAACGAATTATAACTGTTAGCGCAGTGGAGCAACAAGTAGAGTTGAGTGTGCTAGCTCCTTGCAAAATATATAGAGGGGTGTAATAGTTTCATGCATTGGCTACATTTTCTAGATTTAGGTCTACATCCAAAGAAACTATTGAAAATACCAGTGTTTTGTTTTTATTTGTTTATACCACACGTGACAATCGCACATGTCACAGGATATCCCTTCTTAGTTTCTGTTTTTTGTGAATATTTTGTAGGTAGTCTGTCTTCCCATTGCTTAATCGTACAATTTGTCATAGACAGCGCATAATGCAGCAAGCGCAGATACATGATTAACCTATCCAGAACAAATGTGACGTAGCTACTCAGATAAACATTTTCTTCAAGTCATTTTCCAAAAATGCATTATGCACCAAATACATTTTTCCAATACTATTAGAAGGTATTTAATTTGCTGTAGACCATTTGCTGTAGACCGCACGAGGGGCGTTCAAAAAGTCTTGATCATTGCTTAATAATTTTTAAACCATGAGTCAGAAATTATTCAAATTATCCAGCAACATTACACAACATATTGCCGATGAATATACAAAATCTTACATTAAATTTTACAGCATTTATTTTTCTATATAGTCACCACGGCACGTTACAGTCTTCTCTCATCGGTTTCCCCATATGGCGAGGACGTGGTTTGTCTTTAATGTCACTTCTGCCACCAATAAAGTCGGTCAGCCATCGCCTAACAATCGGATAACTAAGTGCAGATTCTCCATCAACATTTTTTATCTATCACTGATTTCGCTTGAAGCTATACCCTCTTTCATAAGTAAGTCAACTACAGCTGCTTGCTTAATAGGGCCAAAGGGCGTCTATATGGGCGGTCATCTTGAGTACTCGTAAGTGGTGCCACCTAGCGAATAAAATATAATATTTACCAAGGCTGTCAGTCTGATGTTAGATAATGTTGATGGCAAATTTGAATAATTTCTGAAGAGTAGTTTTAAAATTATTAAGCAATGATCAAGAATTTTTGAACGCCCCTCGTAAAAATGCATCAATTAAATCTCCCAACTGTAGAGACAATCATGTACATGTAGGTGCCTAGTGATGACCGTTCCTCAGTGGCAGGTGTAGTATACTATGCTACACTTTTAAATCGTCACAACTGCAGCTGAGGAGCAACTTAAATCGACAAATATAGTAGCGATCAATTTGGAAAATGATGAGTCTAAAACCTAGGCCTCCAAATTCTACAGTTTTCCTGAACTTGCTTTCTGTGTGCATAATGACTACATCGACATATTCATATTGTAGTGCATGCATTATGGTAGAATTAGTTTTTAGTAGACCAATCAGTGATATCAATCAGTAAATCAACCAATAAATCAGTGCAATTTCTTAAAAGCTGCATTTGATGATTATTTGGGTGGATAAAATGTTAGAGGATGGCCTAGACTAGAGTTGATAGATATTTAAACAAAGAATTCTAATGTAATCATTCTAATCGTGGGGATAAGAGCAGGGCATTAAACTTAAAGAAAACTGAATGATTTGTATGCCATTGGGCAATTGAGCATGCGGTTAGACACTAGTCAAATCATACATTACTGGATCCCACTTGGTAATATACAGTATGACTGGAATTGGTAATCGTTAAGAAACGTGTACAGATATAGATTATTAAGTTATACATGTAGCCTGCATGTAGTTTGTTCGTAGTTTGTACTAGTTTGTTTTATTATGTAGTTGATTACATATCGCATAAATGTTGCGCAACTGAGTAGAATTATTGAAATACATCTACTTTATAATTTGCTAAAACGTGATGTTCCCTTGAAACTTTATCAATACTGGTACTAATTTATCATTTATGCACACAAACCCATTATCTCTCACAGCGCTATGCTGAAACGAAACAGAGCGTAAATAAATTTGGGATCTTATGCGATCTTAATGATTGTGCCAGCGCTTCGAACTTTTTTTCGGTCTTCAATCAATCAATCAATGAGGATTTAACTTCCGATTCCTCACCCGAAAGCGATATCAGGGACGTTTCAAACAGCATATACAACTACAGACAGAATCCAACCACCAGAACGCTCCTGCAAATGCACAAACAGAAAGAAAAAT
>JAQFZF010004754.1:0-10361 GCA_034695365.1 Enchytraeus norvegicus
TTAATAAATTCTGCAAAATTAATAAATTCTGCAAAATTAATAAATTCTGCAAAATTAATAAATTCTGCAAAATTAATAAATTCTGCAAAATTAATGAATTCTGCAAAATTAATAAATTCTGCAAATTAAAAACGTTTAGACCTATCGGGCACCTCTTTCGTCAAAATATTATTTTTCCACCTGTCGCAAATTTTAACTTTGATTTTGATTGTCTGATTGAATTTTACATGTAGCCTTCATCTGTATGCAGTCTTTTCTATGTAATGTTTGTCACGTACATTTATCTACTGTAAGTGATGTCTTTTGTATAACATTGTAACAAAATTCTATGTTGTCAAGTTTAGAGATGTCTAGGCATATTCTATCTAAGTTTATAAATTCCTTTTCATATATCTGTATCAAGAATTATTATAAATTGTATTGCTGTTCTCGCTATCTTGAAGAGACATTATTAATGGGCTACAGCCCTGTTTGATGTCTATTTAATAACACGAAAATACATCAACGACTTAGAAATTCCAAACTCACATCAAAACGTAGATAATAGGCCTACAATGCAATGCAATAACTTCACTAGGTTAGAGAGCAACGTGCATGTTGAGACCCACGTCCAGCTTAAACTAAACACTATCTTGATTTCTAGTTAGGCCCACATGCAGTGGTCAAAGAGGTTCGAGTTATCCGGCGGAACGCTACTTGTAAACACTCAGGGAGAGCAGCCGGAACGCTCAGCATAGCAGCCGGAACACTCGTCAGAGCAGTCGGAACGGCGTTCCTGCGCATTCCGGCTCATGCATGCTATACAATATGCAAGCATATCACCAAATCAAACCAATGACATAATAATGTCAATTTTTGTTCACCAGAAGGCAATAGAACAAACAGAGAACAACAAACCAACGATGCAAGTGCAAATACACAACATAGTGCAAGGTATCAATGTCCAAATATTGGCTAAATATTAACAGTTCCGTGCTACAGCAAACGTGCATAAAAGTATAAATTTAATAAACACAATCAAAATATTCGGATAGGCCTAGGCCTATTTTGAACTCAAGTTTAAGACTACAGTAAGAATAAGTTGTTTATATTTACATCATCAATATTACCGAGCCTATGGAGAAATGGCGAACATTTTTGACGATAGATCCCCTTATGCCATTAATGCCATAGCCTACATGCTGGATATAATATTATCGGTTTCAGAGACTTTAAAGATTTTGTATTTTTATTTTTGTATTTTTATTTTTGTATTGAAAATTTTCTCTGCTCAGAGTGAACTCTAAACTATTCATTTCACTTTTATTTAAATGTAGAGATTCTAAAGAATGCAATAGGATCGGCATTGCTATTGTTTATAGTAGATGCACTATTACAGATAGATCCAAATTGCATCTCATTTTCGAGTAAAGTTCATTAAAACAAGAAAACACTTACATTCAGTGTTTGCAAAAGGAAATTTTGAATTGAGTGCCGCTAATAAGAGTTATACCTAGATATTTTACCTCCTTGACCAATTAATTAATCAATCAACGAGTACTCAACAACCGATTCCTCACATGAAGGCCACATCATGGACGGCACTTACACAACCTATTGATTGATTGATTGTTTTTTAGATTGAATTATTTAACCCATGCGGAGCTGACTACATTTGCCAGCCTCAGGTTGCTGTACAACTCGTGGATACAAGCTCTGCAGCCCTATCAACTTTCTCAGATATTCAAACAAATGATTCAGATATTTCTATTTCTGGGAAAGCAAAAAATTCTAGTGGTTTCATTCCTACCCCAATTATTGTGGGAGATACTCATCCTATCAGCCTGTTTGTGGTTTTATTCAATAATGGGGAGCCTGCCGATCATATGGATATGATTGTACGGCATCCTAAAGGTTTGAGGTACGTCACGATCTTATTCTCTTAGGTGTATTGCCCGTTCTGGGCGTTGACGGTCATGGTTTTCCACAGTTCTATTCTCTTGAGATTCTGATCATTTCTACTTCTTCTACTTTCATCCAATCACTGAGACTCTTTGTAAAGCTAATATGTTTGTCTTCCATTGCAGCGCGTTCTTTCGATTTTTGCGCTTGTGATAATTATTTATATTTCTTTATTCCTCGCAGCAACATAACCAAAATAGCTCATCTGCCTATTCCGCGCAAAAATTTATTATACTTCTTGTTGCCATCATATTTGAAACATCTTCATTTGTAACAAATATTCGTTAATTTTAATTCAGTCTGACAACCGCAGAAAGATAAATGAAAGTTGACTAATACTCAAAACAAAGGATTCAGCTACTTCCTATTCCGGGAAAGGTAAAAATTCTGGTGTTTTCAATTCTCCTCAAATTATTGTGGGTGACTGTAATGTGTTTTGTGCTAGAGATGAGCAATATTCTTCCGTAGGACCACATTTCAGCAGCTTCAAATCATTTGGTCTTGATCAATGAAACAATATCCATCTTTCTATATAACAGATCCAAAACACAATTTCATATAAACTGTCGGTTAAAGGAGCGCATCTTCGACCAATCCTATTATCTGGTCTCATCACGAAATCTTTGCATTTTTCACACTATGGTGTTCTTTAAAATATGTTCTAGCTCAGCATCTGCGTTTGTTGAATAAAAGTGGTCTCACTCTGATCCAGATTCTGCTGTATATATCGTTATTATTGAGATAATTATTATCTAACAAAAATTCAATATTATCATTTTCAGATATCGTCAGGTGTCAGCATTTGATTGTCCAGGCAGATTAGTGACCTGTCTAACGAGTCAGAGGACGGGTGCGGGATCTAATGACGGCTCGGGGACGAGAGCGAACTCTACCGGGCCTGATAGAGGCTCCACTGATGCAGTAGATCAAAGCGGGACCACTGCAGAACTTTTCTGTCAACTCAGTCAACCTCTCTACGGAAATGTTTCTCTAGTTATTCAAGTAACTATTTCCCTACTATGTTTGTTTCGTTTGACGTCCCTGACATCATCCCTGGATGAGGAAACGGACGCTAAACATTTATACATTTCTTAAAATTAAATGAACAAAAGAAATCATAAATATTTTGTTATTAAAATCTATTAAATTATTTGTATGCCTATGGGAAAGCCAAAGCTGTAGCCTGATAGATTACAATAGTAACGAAATATTTTGTAACTGCCTGACAATTTTGTCCAATTTCTATATACTATTGTTATATTTTTGCAATATTACCAAATTATTGACGTCCCTGTCATCGTCTCGGTGACGAATCGGACGTTAAGTCCTCGCTGTATTGTATTGTATGTTTTGTTATAGATAGACTTTGAACCGATAGACGAGAAGTTTGAGCCAAGACTTGTTACGTTCAGCACGAGTCTTATAGCCAGAACCGGGCAATTTAACCACTCCACTATTGCTAAAGATTTAACTCGACCAATCAAATATGACGGAAAACTTGTCATTTACAAGTCAGTTTAGAATTATTTTCCTTTAGCTGCAGATATTTATTTAATGTCAGGGTTCATTGAATTTTGAACAAGCTTGTAATGAAATCTAGCTTAAACTATGTGTGGATGATTAATTATTGAATTGCTGAATAATTGAATTGAATGACCCGGTGGCATCATGGTAAGCACTACTGCATGCTCACAATATAATTTTGTAGGTTCAAATAGTCTCATGTTAAATTTAATGCAAGGGTTTCAATTCATGTGACCCGGTTGGAGAGTCTAGCCCTTTCAAATTTGCTTGATAGGTAGGATGTCACGGGTTCGAGTTCCAAGGTCCATCTCTGGATTATCCTTTGATACGGAAACTTATCTTCTTAATGCTTTATTTTAAACATCATTAATAACTTTTCTTACTGAGCCAGTAGCATGTCGGTTAAGTGTCCGAATGACATTCCTCAGGTTCACGGTTCGAATCTCAGGGCTTACCGGTCACTTATGTACCGGTTAGGCTGCGAAACGGACGTCAAAATTCGGCTTGGTCTTTTAGCTGTGTTGATGTATCAATTAATCAATGCGAATTTAACGTCCGGTTCATCATGTGACGACGACATCAGGGACGATGTCGTGTGTATGTAACAGGGACCTCCTGCCTAGCGAGTATCATGTGTCCTACGATGCAGTAGGTCAAGCACCGGTGAAGGTCACCCATCGCTACAAGGTCATCAGCTTAGGTCCAGGGGTCAGTGCTGGGGTCAATATATCGGTACGTCTTCCTCTCTGCCCATATCAGGATTCCAGTATAGCTGAGAGTGTCATTGTCACGGTCAGTTATTTTACTCAATTTTTAGTTTATTACAAAGCTTTATCACTGCATTGAATGGTGCCAGATAGCCCTGAACGCATTGAAAGTATATAATACTAGTTTCCTATGTAGTAATTTCAATATTTTTATTGTGTCATCTTGCCTACCATTTTATGTATTGTAATTGGTTTTTGTAAGTGTTTTTTCTATTAGAATTGTATGCGAGTTCTACACGAATTTGGGTGGGCACTGGGCAGGCTGGTAGTTCAAGTGTTGTTGGAGACGTCCCTGATGTAGTCGTCAGATGATGAAACGGACGTTAAATTCGCATTGATTGATTGATTGATTGAATATGTAAGTAACAATTATAAATTATGTATTATTTACTAGACAAAACGAACTGTTAGACCACAAATGATTTGCGTTAAAGAATTTTAGAAAACTGCCTAGCATTGTCTTTGTGTTTGTATATTAAATTGGATATCCGTTTATTTCTCATATTGACAATCGAAATATGTTGCAAAACTGTGAGAGACACAATAATAACAAACAGAACAACATTACACTTATGGATATCAGTGATATCAATGTAAAAAATTCTGTAAAGATAAGTTTAACGTCTCTTTCCATATTCGAGGATACTGTCAGAGACGGACCCGGCTGGGAATCAAACCCATGACCTCCTGCTTATCAGGCAACCTTACTATCGACTCGGGCATCCAACCGGGACAATGGGGACATGTATTGCAATGTTTTTTTCTGTCAGGTACAATACAAAGATGGACAATTGCCAGCTGCGGGAGAAGAAAACCTGCTAAAATTCAGCGACGATGGCAAATCAGGGCCGCTAAAGAGATCAATAGAAGAAAAGAACGTGACTGGAGATAACAAGGCTGGAGGGATTGTTAAACTGGTAGGACCAATAACATATAGCCTACATTTCTTTTGACCTAATTAATAGTCATCTTTATTACGCCACTTTGATAAAAGAAACAATCACAATCAGTGCAAAGACAACGAATACCAGAAAAAAATAGTCAAATAAAAATTAACAAAAAATAATAACGACATTTAACGCCGCGCTCTGTATACCCTATAGTTAAACATTATATCATATGCTGAAGTATAATTATAGATAGAATAATTATATAGAGTTTCTCAACATATTATGCAGTTTTTATCATTGTTGCAATTATTGATAGTCAGGCGTGCTTCCGGAATCATCCTTGAGTCTCATCCCGGAGTCAGTTTTACCTATCGAAGATAGGTAAAACTTGCGTCCTTGCGATACATACTATAGAAATAATCCCTAGAAGTATGATCTTGATGTTTTCGTAATTTATTAAAATTGAAAATCGCTGAAAATCAGGAGATACATTTTAATAATTATAGTTTATCTAGAGTTCTTTTTTATTGTTTACACTCAAAATTTAATGAATTTAATGTATTCCTTTTATTCCATGGCCGACAACAGACCAGGGCAATAGAATGGGGGGGGGGGGGGTTGGTTATAGCCGAGTGGTTAGAGCGTCGGCCTCCGAGGCAAGAAGACCTGGGTTCAATCCCAGGTCAGGTCAAACAAGAAAAGTAACCCCAGGTGTCTGGTAGGTTAGTGAATATCGGCGCTTTGCTGAACTGTGCGCTATGAACGGCAATGATACGTCTAACCATGGAGAGAGCAAAAAAATATCAAAAACAGCAACTAAGCAAGGAAACTAGCACGTGCGTCTGCCATGTGTGCATATACGGATATTCAATAAAAGGCATAAAATAAATTTGAAATCATTTATACAAACGTGTAAAAATGAGGACATTTGTTGCCTCTTTTCTCGGTAGAATTCACCAATTGTAATAATAGCAAGACAATATTAATACAATTGCAATTATATTGAAAATATGTAGAAAACTAATCAAAAACACAAAATATTGCAGAGAAATAATCCTAAAACAGATGAAACTATCTGTTGGAGTTTTGGCTTGCTCGCAATATGGACCGGCACTGTATTTGGATCTATTTTCTCTTGCAGCATTTGTATTCGCTTATTCAAGTTGGTACTTCAAATTCGGTTAGAAATATCCCTGATATCTTTGTCAGAGGATGAAACGATCGCCTCAAATTAATTCGCATTGATTGATTGATTGATCTCTCTAAATTAATAATTCTTTCTTTAGAGATGTCCTGCCGATCCAACGAAAGTAAAAATTTATCACATTGGATCGATGGCTGCGGGAACTGAAGTTCAAATTCTCATTTCTGTGCGTCTTTTAACCAAGAAGATTGTTGACGATTCATGGGTAAGAGAATAATAAATAACTTTTATTATACTGAAAAAAATAGAGTCGAGTCCTACTAGTTAATTATTTTAGAGAGTAGACCTACATTTTACTGCTTACAGCAATAGCGTCCATGCACGCTTAACGGATAAATTCAAAATCTGGCGCATTCATTGGTTGCGAGACAGGTTCAGATAGCGTCGCCATCTATGTAAAGATCAACCTTCGACTCGCCATAGTTAAGCATTAAAATATGACAGTTTTCAATAATATTTTAAAATATCAAATCGGCTCCACGTAATAATAATAAACACATAGAATTGCTCTATGATATATCGAGATTAATATAATGAGCTTCACAGCAATGTGTGGACTTCCGTTTGATTTTTTTAACTCTCTGAAGTTTGTAATAGTAAACATTCACTACCGGTCATAAATGAATCGATACATTTGTTCATGTATCGGTTTATTGCTGCTGTATCGGTTTATTTCATACGTCATATGAAACCTCAGGATAGGCTTATTGCGAGGCTAGGGTGTTTCTTCTTATAATTGTTTTTACGGAGTATAATTTATTGTGTCAACCGTATTTTACTAAAGTCCTTCTAATTCTAACTATTTTTAATTTAGTACTTTATTTAGTCACGCAATCATTAATCCATTCATTAACTTCGCTAATTTAGTTCATTCACTTATTTACTTATTCTTTTAACCTCTTTTTTAATTTGTTAACCTGTTGCAGAAAGTTGAGCATGTTTCTGTGGAGAGTCTAGTAGAAGCATGGCCTGCTAATACTACACACTACTATCAAGAAGCTCAACCAAGTTATGATGCCAAGTTCAACGTCTCTAAAGCTGTACGTTGCAACAGTGCCTTATTTATATTATTTGTATAGTTTCAACAATGATCGTTTTATAGGATATTTTTGCTGTGTTGGTTCCGGGAAACTTGACAATAGACCAACTGAAAACTGCACACGTTTCGTAAAAGCCGACTACGCAGATATTTTCATATTGAGGAAGGCAACGAAAAGCCACCTCAGAAGGCAGATATATATCCCAAGATAAAGGTTACAATTTAGGTGTGGTAAAGGCATAGCCTTTTTGATGGGATCAACTTGCTGATCGATGGAGTGCTCATTAGTGAGCGGAATAGCAGACTGTGTTTGAGTACCTTGTACCTTGGACCTTCCATTTGTATATGTACCTTGTACCTTCCATTTAGAAGTGCACTAGAGAGAGAGAGAGGACGTCTTTGACATCATCCATAGATGATGACATGGACGCTAAACCTTTATTATTATTGGTATATACGTGTATAGTCTTTGTTATATATTTTTATCTTGCAGCTACTTGGATAGAAGATATTTTTAGGAAAGAGAAAATTAATAAAGCATATCATAGAACTTTCACAGAACGTATATTTGAACTCTAATCGTAGATTTTTACACCATGATAAATAATACTTGGACCGACTATCTTTTACAGGACTGAAGGCGATTGTTTAATCACTCTAATGATAGAATGTATAATATCGTAAATACAGTAGCCATTTTATTGCTGTTGTTTTACGCTATCTAGCTAGAGGTCATAGTGACACCTGCTATTGATCTATCCACATTTCCTGTGTGGGTCGTCGCTCTCATTGGTCTCGGGATAGGTTTCCTTTCCCTTCTTGTTCTGCTGCTCATCTTGTACAAGGTATTTACATTAAAAACTAGTTCTTTACTTGTGCAAATGTGTATATTCATTTGATGCTGTCATTTCAATAATCATTTCGTTAATTCGCTATAAGGAATTCACATTAATTAAGCTTTTTATAAGACACCAACTGTTCTTAATACAGTTTAGTTTACATAGATATTATATTGTCAATTAGATAATAACCTTCAATTTCTTTATTGTCAATTTGAACCTTTTATTTAAATGATAAATGTAAGCTTTGTCCGGACTGTCCCCGCTTTAAGAGATATTCTGCTCAATATACTTGTTTTAAAAACTCCGGTTTGGACCGGTTTCGCAAAACTGGGACAAAAAATGTTTGCAACGCGTATTCGTATTTAAACTGTAGGCAATATATATACAATTATACATGTACAGTTTCACAAAACGGACCGGTTGCACAAATGCTTGCCTCCTGCAGCTTCTACCGTTTTTGTATTTTTTGGCTTATAGGGTTGTCTCTGTATTCGTACTATTGTCATGGATTGGACGACTTTAAGTTACCCTGTAACCCTCCATGTACGATTGTACGTCCACCGACATCATTCCTGGATGAAGAAACGGACGTTAAACCTTTATTATTATCTATTATTATCGCAGTGCGGTTTCTTCCGAAGAAAGCGCGGGATGGATGCTCTGAAAGAAGAAGAAGCGGAAGAACTGGGCGGAGTTGATGACGTAACTGATGGCAGCACTAAGGACGCTGACAATGATTCAGCTATCACAGGAGAAAAACCATCACTGGATAGGAGCTTCTATGATATGCCTGACGAGCAGCATGATGATGTACATGATGATGTACATTATTATGATAATGATAGTGATAATAAGGTCTTCGAGCCATATTAGTGACTTCTTTAATCCTGCATTTCACACATAACATATACAGTATGCACACTTGCACATGCTAGTTTCCTTTCTTAGTTGCTGTTTTGGCGATTTATTATTTTTTACCACTCCCTGATATAATTCTACAAAGGTACTACTTACATTTGCGGTACATAGCACACCATGTATCAAGCGCTGATATTAGTGAATTATATACGCCCCTGACATCATCCTTGGATGAGAAAAGGGACGTTAAGTACATATTCTTATTTTCACTGTGCATGCCTTCCTATAAATATTATTAGCAGAACCGGTTTCAGGTTAAAATGCCTGGGAGGAGGGCAAGCCATTGACATATAAAATCCCTTGCTTTGAAGCTTCAATTCAACGATACTTTATCATCATTCAAGCTTTTGACGCATTGTGTGTATAGCTTAGCTAGTTTAGTTGTAACTTGAACATAAGACGGCCCGGGCATCAAACTTCAGATAACAGGTATGAAATAATTATCATGCCTCGAACAATATTGGCCGATAACTTGGGAAGTGTACACTTTACACATACTGTGCCGCAACGGAATCGTAATAAAAACTTTTAAATACAATGTTATAGTGGTAGAAACCGTAATTTAATAATTCCACTAACTGTGAGTAATATTTGACAGTTACCATTAAAACAACTGTGTGCTTCTAACATATTCTGCCTGATTATGTGTACTAATCGTACCCTTACAATGCTATGTAAAGGCGAACAATTATTATCTCTGTATGCCTGCTAAGCGTTTAAACAGCTGCGTGGTTTACTAGATCTTTAAACAGGCAGAAATATTGACAGCCCGGCTAGCATGCTTACATGTATGCAGCTATGCATACTTATAGATATCGTTGCGGCTAAATTCTCTCAAAGCTCAGAACAAGGGCTTATCTTTCCACTCCCGTTGTGTTTTCTCGGATTCCGCTCATAAGTGCAATATGCAGTGAGGAGTCCAGACTCCAGGAGGAGCGAGGAATTGATCGCCCCTAAATATGACAGAGTACTTCTGGTTAAAAAAGAAAAAGCCGAATTAAACGTCCAGTTTCGCGGCTTAAGGCCTACATCAGTGACCTACGAACATTGGGATTCGAACCGTGAACCAATGAATCCCGAGTCGGACAGTTAACCAATGTGTTACCGATTTAAAATTATCTTAAATATGTATTTTCTGACTAACAATTTTGATAAAAGGTTATGTTTTGCACTTTAGCTAGTCCCCCCCCCCTCCCACCCAATTTTCCTCTCTCTATCTCTCTCTCTCTCTCTCTC
>JAQFZF010004755.1:0-10360 GCA_034695365.1 Enchytraeus norvegicus
TATATTTCTGCAAAAATCTCTAAATCACTGTATATTCTCAATAGATTAAGAAATAAACTGAATTCAAGTAGTCTCTTGTCAATATATTATTCAATTGAGAATCCTCATCCCTCTAATTTCAACATTTTATGGGGCGGTGCCTCAAAAACTCCCCTGCATGATTTAGTTTAACTTCAAGAGAGAGCGATTCGTGTTATTTGCAAAGCAAGTTATTTATCTCACACTGATATTCAGTGGCGTCTATCTCCCCAAATTTAAAGTGATTTTATGGCGCAAGGTCCCCCCCCAATAGAAGAAAAAAAAAATTGACACCAAAAGTGAAGCGACCCCTAAAAAATGTCGCTCGCTCGACGCGCGATATCTTGAATAAAACGTGTAAAGTTAGCGAGCGAAGCGAGTAAAAATATTTTTGGACCCTTCAAACTAAATTTTGTCCCCATTTTCTAGATCTTCCACTGTACAGTCACTACAGTGGAACTGTATATTATTTTTAAACTGCATGCTCAGTTCTGTATGAGTAAAAGAATACTTGATTTTTTTCCACTCCCCCCCCCAATATTTTCATAGCGCCATGAAGGTATAGGAATAGACGACCCTGCTGATATTTGGTTAAAAAATATGAATTTACTTAGACTTATCGACATAAATACTTATTTTACTTGTTTCTTCATCTTTTAGTATCTAACATTCTAACTAAACAATTGCCGCCAGTATGCAATTGCTAATTATTGCTTAATAATCCCAATAGTGCTTTCTATAATTTAAGAACCGTGAACCAATTTATTATTCCGTCTTATCGTACAGCTTTTCGGGTAAAACGTATCCGAATTCGTGGTCCCAGATTATGGAGTCTTTTACCAGACTCTGTGAGTACAGCAACATCTGAATAATTCACATTTAAGTCCAACATGACACGTTGGCTTACTCATAGCTAGTGAACTATGTTTATTTGTTGAATAATTGGCATACACATACACATACATGTAACTTTTTATTATTTTTATTATTTATTAGACACCAAAAAGGGATAGACAACCCTGGGAGAATCACTGTTCATACAATATATATACGAGCATAAAATAATAATAGAACGTTCTCAAACAGAAACTCTTGGTTACTAATTAACAATGAACAAAAATCTGAATTTGTAGTGAAATTAAATTAATTAATGCTAGGCTCTTATCTAGGTTGCCTAAGTTAATATTGTCAATCTAGGATCAGAGGTTACAATGTATATAAAACATTAATCTCATATTGTGGCCTACAGGCTAGAGGCTACAGGCTACGCGCCATGTCAAGCTGTGACGTTAATTAAGTTATTAAGAAATCATAACTAGCAAAATAATTAATCAAAATGAAATGTAACGAACTTAATATAGAACAAAAACTAAAGTTAGCCTAGTTGTCGTAAATTCTACGACCATTTTACATACTTTAAATTATTAATTAATGTTCATATTCAATCAGTAACATATTTATTTATAAGAGAGCAGCGCATGTTGAGTTTAAAGCTGGGCTCCGTTGGTAGAATTTTGATGTCATTTGAGACAGTATCCCAATATTTTGGGCCACATACTTTAATGCATATTCCTCCGACAGTGGTTTGGTGCAGAGGACTAGCAAAGTCGCTAACATTTCTTAAGCAGTATGTATTAGGATTATAGTCTATATTTAGCATTACTAAGCATTTGCAGATACTAGGTAATATTTTGTTTTTAAATTTGTACCGTACATGAACATACAACAAGAGAACAGATATATATCATTCAGTTTAAGAATGTTAAGTTTCCTAAATAGTGGCTCAGTATGGCTACGAGAATGGGAATTTTCAATAATCCGAATTGCACTTTTCTGTAATATTTGCAGTCTCTGAAGATTAGTATTGTAAGCCGATCCCCAAACGATGATGCAATAATTTAAATGAGGATAGATTCAGCTATAATATAGTGACATGAGGCACGTTTTAGGTAGTTTATAATTTAGTTTTCTAAGAATATAGAGTTATTTTGACTTTTTTTTGTGTTATTTATGTTATGTGCTGCTGCCCAGTTCATTTTTGATCAACAATTACGCCAAGGAATTTAGTGGAATCGACGCTTATAATGCCTTCATTTTCAATTGTAATTTGGAACTGAGTTTCATTCATTGCATTATTCAATGGAATGGGTTTAAACCCAAACAACATGTAATTTTTTTTAACACTTAGAGATAATTTATTCGCCTTAAACCAATCCGCTGAAATTGTTAACTCGCTGTTAACTATATTCATTAGTTGCCATAAATCGCGAATAAAATACAAAATATTGGTATCGCCTGCAAAAAAAATGAAATCTAGTAATTTCTAATTTCTGACATATTATTAATGTACAACAGGAATAATAAAGGCCCTAATATTTAACCTTGGGATACTCCACAAGTGATAGTATTCATATTTGATTGACAACTTCCATAATCTACATACTGTTTTCTATTTAGTAAATAACTCTTTATTAATTGATTTGGTATCCCCCTAATGCCATAGGCATTTAATTTTTGTAACAAAATGTCATGATTTATAGTGTCGAAGGCCTTAGACAAGCCTATAAATATTCCTGCACAAAACTCATTTTTATCAATCACTTCAGACACTTTTTCGTATAATTGCAACATGGCCATATAAGTTGAATGTTTTTAACTAAAGCCATACTTTGATTTCGCCAGTATATCATTTCTATTCTAAGTATGATGACATGCGATTTGCTATGATTTGTTAAAAAACCTTAGAAAAGCTAGTTAAGATGCTTATCGATCTATAATTTATAAATTCATTTTTTATACCCGAATTATAGATAGGACAAACTTTTGCAATTTTAATTTTATCAGGAAACATTGCATTGTCTATACACATATTTATGATTCTAGATAATGACTCGGCAATGCAGCTGATTACACTAATCAATAATTTAGTGGAAATTTCATCAATTCCAGTACTATCACTACTTTTCAAATTATGAACTATATCAATTATCTCCTGTGAAGTCGATAAATGCAGTGCACAAGATCCAATATTTGTAACATTTTTCGTCATGTAGTCCGAGAAGGATTTGCGGGAATTAGGAATTTTTTTTGACGAATTTTTACCAATGTTAACAAAATAATCATTAAATTTTTCCACAATGACTGGTTTATCTGTCAACTTTTTGTTATTGCACATAAATTCTATCGAGTCGGCAGAATCATGATTATTTTTAATAACCAAATTATTAATAATTTTCCATATTCTCTTCTGGTCACCTGACATTCACTAAATTTTTAAAAATAAAATTAATGTCTATAACTAGTAAATTCAAATTTCGATTTATTTGTTTTCAGATTTTTCATTTGCTTATAAAGTAAAGACTTCATTGGCAAGATTTTGCAAGTCCATAGGTCATCCACTCCTTACGTGGTGTCCTTCTGTAATTAGTTGCTGATTTCTACGGAAAACAATTATTAAAGCCACGGTCAAATACATTTTAAAATTCATCATAGATAATATTAATATCTGAAACATTATCACTGTTGTAAATGAATTCCCAGTTTAATGATAGTAAGTAAGTCTTAAACTTTTTGATAGCATCCGGTGAATAGAACCTACGAATATTTGTTTGCAATCTGTCTTTCTTTTGTTATCTGCATTGGGGTTAATAATCTGCATGATAATTGGATAGTGATCAGATATGTCGTTGTACAAGAGAGCTGATTTGCAAAATGACGGATTGAAATTGGTAAAAATATTATCAATTAAAGATTCCGAGTTCTCAGTAACTCTACTCGGGTTCGTTATGGATGGTAGAAGTCCAAAAGAAAGCATATTGTTTAAAAATTCTGATGTTGATTGAGGTCTAGACTGCCACATCGGTTGTAGCGCTTTGCTCCATGGCTACTTAGCTCTCCATTGTCCAGTATATGGGTCTTAAACAAGCATCTGATGCTTCCTGACCCATTAGATGTCATGTCATGTTATGTACATTATGTTCGAGCAAGTTTATATTAAAATCACCCATAATAACTATAATTATCCTTATTTTTCTTAAATCAAGCACTTTAAATACATATCTGCAGGGTTTGCAATAGCGTGCAGTAGTACACAGATTGTGCAGTAGTCAGCAAGAAATGTGCACTTGTTGGAAGCAATTTGTGCAGTAGTCAACTGCGCAATTGCAAGTATTGTCAGCCTGTAAATTGTGCAGGTTTCAAAATATGTAGTTGAATAATATAAAATACAAAAACCGAAACACACTGAGTGCTGTGATCTGCCATGGAATCAATAGGGCTTATAGAAATTTTTTCTTCGGTTGGCAAATTTGCTTAACATACATTTTTAATTGAGAATTTAATAGAATTTTTAATTGTGGGGAAGATTAAATCGAGATGGAATAGATCTCGGGGGCAAGGGCCAAAAACAAATATTTTAATATGTCAAATTAAATAAATCGATGTGAAGGGCATGCCTCTTACTGGGACCTTAGGCAGTAGCGGTTCTACGTCAGAGCCAGGTTGGCCGTGGCCCCCAAAATTTCCAACTGGCCCCCAAAATATTTTCTGGTCCCCCCAAATATTTGCGTGCTCCCCCAAATTTCCTCTATAATATTAACATAGGAAACTCACTATAGTACGCCTCCGTGGCTCAGTGGTTAGCGTGTCGGCCGATTTGTGCCGACATTTGCGCATGAGGTCCGGATTTAGCTTCCCGGTAGAGTCTATCAGAGAGTAAAATCTTGAATGTACAATGGGCCAACCAAGCCCACCATCCTCTCATGGGTCGGATAATTGGAAGCAATTAGTACGTAGTTGGTGACTATTTCGAAAGATTTCGAAGATTACCACAGGTCTGGCGTATATGATCCAATTACTAAATTGGATTGTATAGAGTGGGGCTGGGGATCTCACCGTCGGATTTATGACTATGTCACCTGTGTGTTGAAATCGCCGAGGATCGGGATCAGCTCCGCGCGGCAACGAATATTCGAATGTTCGGCACACAACCGTTAACTTTTTTTATATGAAACTCAGAAAATAGCATGGGCCTTGCCCCCCCCCCCTAATACTTTGGTCTAGAACCGCCGCTGACCTTAGGTCGAAATGGTGGGGGGTCGATTTGAGAAGGTCACTCCTGGCATAAACAATCGACTTGGAAATCTTGCTTTATTCAGCCTTGATATGCTAGAAATTCTGAATCTTCATCAATACGTCGATCAATAAGCAGCAGCTGGATTGCAGTCCGTCATTGGGATGCATACTTCCGGATAGTATTGGCCAGACGCCAGACAGACAAGCCTATAGGAGGAGTCTACTGAATTGAGTGACAGACTAAGTCAGGCTATGTAAAGCTAAAGCTATTTAACGTTTGTTTCCGTATCCATACTATTCAAATATAAATCAAGGATATTATCAGAGACGGATCCGGCTAGGACTCGAACACGTGACATCCTGCTGAATGCGATTGTAATTTCTCTTATTAATGATTACCATCTATTCTGTCTTTCCTTTTAGTAGTAAAAGTCTACTTGGTCAATTGTACATCTATATTGCATTGCCATGTTATATTATAAGTGTACGCTGTGTAACTTTTTTTTAAATTGCGTAATGACAGATATCATTAAGAAGCGAATATATTGCAATGTTAAAGGGTGTTTGTTAAGGCGTCTAAAACAGCATGAGACTATAAAACAGAATGGTACAGTAATCAACTGATCAACAAGGTATTGATCGAATTTGTTTAAACTGCCATTGAGCACTTGTCTCGAGTTATTACATCGAATATTATATTTATTTCTGTAACAAAATCTACGAGTATATCACCAGGAGCATGTACTCAATATCCGCCTGAGACGTACAATTATTTTAATAAACTTAGTAACTTACGATGAAAGGAAATGATTAGTAATTATTTTTGCCTTATTATTTCCACACATGCACATGGCAGAACGCTTGTAATTTTAGTTTTCTATCTCAGTTACTGTCTTTGTATTTGATTTATTTTTGCCACTCCATGATTAATCGTTAACTCTGCCTTTTGATCACACGGTAACGCTGTGGGTACACGCTAAACGATGGAGGTTTCTTTTCTGACTGACCTGGGGTTCGAACCTGGGTTACTTGCTTCTGAAGTTACTCAGCCGATGTTAATTTGAAAAGTGAAGAGTGGAATCGCCTTGCTTACCATATGTGCCAAGACCTTTCCGATGTCTCACAAGCCATGTGGGAAGACCTCAGTAAGTTTGGAATTTGAACGACCAATTGATCAAGTACGCAACAGTCATGGCGTAGGACACTCGGGCCTTCATTGCGTCATCTGTTTCAGTCGCCTCTTACGACTCGTGCAGTTTTTTGTATGTCTACATTCTTAAGTTTCACGGAACCAACAGGGGAATATATCCCGGAACTAACAAGAAAAATAACACGGATCACATCAACGTTCCGTGTAGGTCAAACGAAATTTTAACAATATTTTCAACAAATATTACAACTTCTCACAAAAAACAACAACAACTGTCATCGAGATAATGAAAAACGACTGAGAGAAAAGCAATCGGGATAAAAGAAAAGCTGGAAGCGAGCAAGGGAATAGAATCATAGCCTCGAGAGATGAACGCTGTAATGTTGTAACAATAGTTTCGCACCTTTGTGTCTGTAACAAGCGGGTAACAAGATCACTTAATTACAGCCTAGCACGTCGAGGTGTCAATCCCTACAACTCACTCAATAGTAACGATTTTGTGGCCCCCGGATAACCAAAATCGGAAATGATTTAAGTAAAACAAAGATATCGTGCAAGAATGCAACACAATACAAAATGGGTAGTTGCTGTTACAACAATACAATAAAATACCATATTGGTAGTTGTTGTTTTTGTTGAGAAGCAACAATCTAAATTCTATAACAGATACTATTCATAAGCCTCACCTTATATGGAACTATACTGTACAGGATATATAAAGCCGTTGTGAAACTTGTCATCGATGGTGTGCTCTTTATATGCAAATACTATACACTGGAAGAACTATACTCAATGAACTGTTAGCACGTGAGACAGCCAATATCAGCCATCTCCCATATTAGATAAAATTGCCGATAGTAAATTTCCAAAATATTGTATCGTATAGCCTACTCTATACACCAATCTAACATGATAAATTAATTATATGCTCAGATCGGGTTATTCTCCGATTTGTAGGCATTTCACTCGGATGCAATATAATTACATATCTCCCATTTAATGTGTGTATAATCTATAATATAAATTATATAATTATAGACAATAGTATAAAGGTTCAGAGCATAAATCAATTCATCAATCAAATTAAATTAACGTCCATTTCCTCACCTCAAGGATTAGGCCTATACCCATGCAGCTTCAGGTAAAAGATCAGCGTAGAGGCATTTGCTCATAATTATTTTCCACCATTGATATAATATATATCTCAGGGCTTTCTTTTGCGATTTTTCATAGAGCGAAGAGAAAGCTGGATCCGACACAGTATATACATGGTGTCTATGTTGAGGTGGTTTCTCGTTGCGTCTTCAGAATCTAATAGTATAGTCTTCGACGAACACCTGCCGTTTTCGATAGGACTATTCTTCATCTTCTCGGGCTCAACATGGAAATTATAATTTTATTATTATTGTAGGCTCATAAATTTGATATTCGTAAAGGACCGGATATAGGGGTGGCGGTTGGAGCGGCTGTGGCCCCTCGATTATAAGATTCTTATAATTCCACCATTCAAATACCAATCATGGTGCCTTGCCCCTCCCCCTATATTAGTCTATCTTTAACCTGGCCTATCCTCGAAACATACCCATGAAAAAGGACAAATCTCCCCCCACACACTGAAAAATTTCTAGATCCGCCACTGGATTAGTAGGGAAATTAATGGCTAGGGAGTCTGACCCTCGCCCCCGTTCTTCTTCCCCCCCCCTTATTCCTGTCTCTCCCTCCTTTCTTGTCCATCTTATTTCAACGGAAACTTTTGATGAGCTAAAATCAATCCATCAAGTCTCACCTTTACTTAACGACGCGCTAACAATCGCACGTTGCAGCGTTAAAGAGATAATGACCGGGTTGGATTATAAAAGAGATTTATTTTTGCGGATTTATGACGATTTGTTTGCACAACCCCCCCCCCCGTTCCTATATCTCCTCGTATACAGTATTGAAATAAATGAACTAATCGCTATTTGAGTAAATTACAAGGCACAGCTATCCGAGTCGTTTATACAATTTACCGACCAACTGTCTTCAATCAATCCTCTACCAGTCAATTGTCTTCAATTTTCCGCAGCAGTCAAGTTCTCCCGAGCTATTCTCCGAAAGATGCGCAGGTGACGGGATTGCATGTTTAACGGTTCCTGAACTTGAATCGGATTATAATTACTAGCCTCAAAACAAAACATTTATGTTACAATGTAATATGTAAATCAGCGCGTTTGGTTCAGGACAATTGAGAACAGATATTCCGATAACTTCGTGTGTTGATAAGAGTCGACTAATGTAGATATAATGAGGAAATAACGCATCGCAACCTCTACCTACTCTCCTTTTAGGTCTATATATTATATATGCTTAATGTAAACTATTTGTATTGTACCGATTTTGTACAGACTTTCTTCCGTTGGACAGCGAACTTGCACTCTTTCGATCTCGCTTTCTCGTCGGTTCATGCATTTGCAGGAGTGTTCCGGTGGTTCGAAGATCTCTGTAGTTGCACATTCCGCGTTGAACGTCCCTGCCATCGCCTTCGGGCGAGGAACCGGACGTTAAATCCGCATCGATTTATCTGATGTAAGTCACTCTCCTGTTTTAATCAGACGACTCTTGGACACATAATCATTATCCCGCCCCATTGTTGTTACCGTTTCTCGTCACGTAATTATTTTACCGCCTTGTCGTTAAGTGTTAATAACAGGATAACGACCCGTCTAATATAAATGTTTGTTCTGCAAGGTTTGAGGTATCATACAGAAAAATCAACAACGGTGTCCTCAATTCACCGGATCACAGGATTTAAAATATACAATAAAATTAAGACGGCGGACGTCTCTCTACTATTTTATGTCTTATATCTCCTATTTTTTCCCGTGTTGGGTCCAGGATATTTGAGAATAGTCCAACCGATAACTGCACGTGTTTCATAAGAGAGCCGACTAACGCAGATAGGCCTACTGAGGAAGGCAATGGAAAACCACCTCAGAAACCTATATTTTACTTGAACAAAGGTATCATTTTAGGTGTGGAAAAGGCAAAGCCTTGTGATGAGACGGACTTATCGGGTTGGTCGATGGTGTGCTCATTAAAGAGCGAGATGGTTGATCTCGCTGAAAGTAGCATTACTACTGAAAGTAGCATTACTACTGAAAGTAGCATTACTACTGAAAGTAGCATTACTACTGAAAGTAGCATTACTACTTTCCGGGGAAAGCTAAAAACTCACCTCTTCCCACCGTAGATTTGTTGTAACAGACCTTCTTGCCTTGGATAACGGACTTGCACTGTTTTGGACCTCGCACTTTTCTTTCTATTTGTGCATTTGCAGGAGCGTTCTGGTGGTTGGATGCTGTCTGTAGTTGTATATGCTGTTTGAAGCGTCCCTCACATCGCCTTCGGGTGAGGAACCGGATGTTAAATCCTCATTGATTGATTGATTGATTGATTGTGTGTATGAATTGTTGCATTGGACCTGCTACGTGACAGAGCACTTGATAGATGAATAGATAGCTCTCCAATTTCTGAACATCAGGTGAGGGTTTTCAAACCAATGGAATGGGAAATAATTTCCTATCTACTCCAGAATAACATTGTTTACTCTTCCAATCTATTGCTCAGCATGCCTAACAGAAGATTTGTCTAGGCCTATAGTTTATTTGTTTTTACTTTTTCATAGAAACTCTGTAAATGATTTGATAATTTATTGTTTTCAACTAAATTTTGAGGTTGTTTGATGTCAAATTATATATCTACTCTAGAAATCCTTAAAATATTTTGAAAAAGTCTTGAGTTTTGACGAGATAATTGAAATTTCGACAGGGGTTCTAAATTACATAGTCGGAATGTATAGTTAATAACTGATCGTTAGCTCATGAGATATGACTTGGTGATTATGGTATGTTTCCATCATAATTTATTGACATAACCATATGATCAGAATATAATTATACGTGTAGAATATTTATGATATAGAATAATATCCGACTGCTTATTTCAATTTCCGCCAGTGATACTACCCCATTTTCTCCATTCATTACATTTTCATTTTGGATGAACTTTCGCCCCGCTTGTAATTTTAGCCCTATCATTTTAATTATATAAAAATTGGTCTATGGGCCTATTTTTTAATAT
>JAQFZF010004756.1:0-10359 GCA_034695365.1 Enchytraeus norvegicus
CCTGGTTAATATTTTTTAAATATGTGCGATTGTCACGTGTAAGCAATATACAAAGAAAAAAGTTGTAAAAGGCTAATCATGGCACACTGTACTGTACACTAGGCATACTACAGTATGCTATTCGGTCCATATTGGAAAGCTAGACCTTAATAGGAGTCACGCGCAAAGTGTAATGTCTCAGTGATTTTGCACCAAATTTTCTTGAAATTTTCAAAATACATTACAAATAGGTCCCTGCTGATGCATGCCAAATATCAAAGAAAACGCACTATTACTTTGGTAGAAAATCAAAAACATATAGCGTCCTCAGTTTTTATGACACATGGTGTATATTATATCAAATTGACAGTCCAAGTCAGGCTCCAAATGGCGAATGATTTGGTCATTCTGTTCAAAAGTTATTCACATTATTTTAGGGGGGCGGTTTTTTTGACACAGGGTGCATATATATGCACGAGGGATGCTCTAACTCTAGTTTACAATCAAACGTTAGGTCATTCATTGACACTAAAATTCTAAACCAGTTTCAATTGTAATACACACACACACAAATATATACGCAAGCGAGAAAATATCAAATAAAATCCCTCTACCTCTACTAACATAAATGTTACGTTAATTGAGCGATTTTAAAGGCTGCCCACATGTAGAATTGTGCAATATTAACTGAAATATGTTTTACAACTATAATTGCATGCCTACTATGGCCCATTAGCATTGAATGGAACTATTGAGCAATGACATGAAATGATGAAATAGTACTCAGTGGAAATAAAAATAAAAACTACCTCTATTTTTTATGTCTTATTATTTATTATTATTCTTTAAAATAAATTAAACTACAAAATAAGTAGATCAAATTTAATCAATTTAAATGTCAAATGTGCAATTTTAAATCTTATTATTTTTGTAAACGGCATAAATTTGATAATACAGTGTTCATTTTATATAAAAGTTAAGTTAGTTAACACAAATTAGTGAACTGACAATTACTGTAAACCTAATAAAATCATCATTAATAAAAACACGATAAGCGAGACACAAGTCAATCTACACTTTATTTATAAAACAGTAGCAATTGAAACTGTCCTGATTGCAAAGAATTAAAACTGCCGACTTACAAATAATTACTTGAGGTATGCACAATATTAAGTATAATAAGACTTGACTATAATTAACATAGTTAAATTCAGTCTTCCAATGGTAGCCCTGTATCTAGAAATTGCGCAACTACATTTCTTACACATATTATATTGAATCCTTACTATGACTAAGGCACACGTCATCAGCAATGACTAAGACATCATCAGCAATTATAAATCTTCGTAATATTATATTTTCGGGCGCACCGTCCCTAACTTTAATAGTCAGAATATTGTCGGGCTAATCACAACTGAAATCCTGTGCAGTTGAATTTTACTCTATAGCGCAGTAATTAACCAGTGGACTAACAATATTACGAAGTGTCAATACGCTAAATGCCCATCTAAACGAATTGTAAAAAATCAAAACAAGTAGCATCATAGACATCATAACAGGAAATTAGGCATGCAAATCATATCACATGTAGACGTATACAATACGCAAAGCACAACTGCACACGCTTGTACTGAATGTGCATATTTAATAAAAATTCTACAAGTATATGAATATAGTATACATGTACAGCCATGCTTATTATAGTACACAGACGTATTTATATAAATGCATGCATAGTTACTATGCACGAAGTTGTATGCATTCTATGTACACGGTATATAATTTAATAAAATATAACTCAATTCTGTTGTTCTATAAATATTTTCTTTCGTCGTGAGGTGTCGATAGTGTCAAGTAGATTTTTAGAGTCGACGGCAATAACGTGAGCGGCTTGAAGCATACACCGCTTGTACTCTGCGTCCAATAGAGTATTGCTGTACTGCTGAGCTACCTTCATCGTACGCACCAACTCTCCCATATCTGAACTCAGAACCTTGTGCGCCATCTCAATCTAAGTACATTCATATAGTAATCTTCGTTAAGATAAATTAAATAAACCTGCATTATTTAAATCACTAATATCGAATATTTGAATATCAGTTTTGCAGAGGAAGCAATTCTTCTATGTTGTATTAATTATGCAATAGAATGTACAATATTTTAACAAAATAATAATAGCGTTAAATATTTATATCAGATAGGGCTTTAGTCCTATCTGAGATAGGACCGAAGGATTCAATGCACTTTGTTTATCAATGCTCCTTCAAGATGTAGTACGAATCTTGGACTGCCTTTTCACCATGCACTCGGTTTTCTTACGATTTAAATTCGGTCTTCTTTTCATACTCTCATCTACTACTCTATTTAAGAGATCTTGTAATTTTTATTTTGATACAGAAATTAGGACAGTATCGTCATCCAAACGTCTGTTGTTCAAACTGTGTCCTCCAATCATAAAACCTTCACCATACCTGAAATGATGATTATGTTCAAGGGAAATTATAGCTTTTGAGGCGATTTCTCATAGCCTTTCACTATCATAGAGTACTGCTTAAATATTGTACTATAAATATATAATTTAATATACAGAAATATTTATATCCTTCTATTCACACATGACATACATACATGACATACACACATGCAAGTTTCTTTTCTTGGTTTGGTGTAATTAGGTTTTATTATTTTTTACTACTCCATTATTAATCGTACCTTTGCCTTTTGATAGCGAGGCAATGCTGCTTGGGCAGCATTGGCCTAGCAACAAGTACACAATAAACCTTTCAGACACACTGGGATTATCCCTTTGTTGACTGACCTGGGTTATGAACCCGGATCACTAGATTCTGAGGCGAACCTCGCTATCAGTGCGCCAACACTCTCCCTCATTAAAAAAGACCACATCAGCATTCAATGCAGACCTCGTGATGTGTATCATGTGGGAGGTATGAGATCTCCTCATCCACAGCAGTGAGCAAGACCTTGAGCTGAGAGCCGACACTCATCACCATCCTGACATACTGGTCAGGCAGCCCTCTCTCCCTCACTTCTCTCGTCATGTCTATCACTGACCTCACCACACCCGTTGTGGCCGTGTACACGCTGTCTGCGCTACGGTCTAGCTCGATCTTATCCAGCAGCTCCGCCGATACACTCATCGAGGATGAGTTACTCTGCTGAACGCAATGAATTAATTAGAAATATAATACACTTCTAAAATCTACAATTACTCTGCTGTTAGGTAAAATGTAAATACACTTGCGATCAGTAATAATGTAAAAAGTTGTAGTCTATATAGATGCCAGGAATCAGAATCCCTTCTAATGTTTGTTAACATGTAAAACAATTGATGCTCAATCCTTACTCTAAAGATACACTTAGTATTTAATTTTACAAACAAAAATGAGAAAAACTGTTCTGGCCCTCTTATTCAGCATAACAAAATGATGAGCCCTTTCAGAGAGTAAATTTTTTCTTTAAAAAATTCAGGAATTTGTATTTGTATTAGTACAAATATTTTTATAATGTCACTGTAAAACATGCCATCTAAATTACCACACTTCAAATCAAAGACAAACAATTCCTAAAGAGATAAGTTGACACAACTGACTTTGTGAGGAGACGACGAAAACTCTGGAGGAGAAAGAGATTCTAGATCAGTGGCTGTTATCAACAATACAGAAATTATCATACGTTTATTAGCAATTTACTAATTACACCAACTGCTTATAAGGGTTAACATTATTTATTTTATCCTACATAGGAGTGTAAATCCCACGGTTTTGTCTATTTCACAATAAAATAGGCTTAACTAAAGAGTTACAGAGCTCAAAACCTCAAAACCACGAAGTCGCTTTCATATGTAACCCAATTGAAAATAGTTATGAAAAATATTCCAATTTTGATTTACTTCAATAATTATTAACACCATCAATAGAGTAAAGTCAAGTAAACAATAGAGGAAAAGAAACTATGATAGTCTATAAGACTTAACAATAAGCATAAATGTAAATCAACTCTGAGTCAAAAGAAGAACAAAAGTACGTACAAGGAGATCGACTACTTCTGATATGTGTGCTTGAGTCTGTACGATCTTCATCGTCGGTAGATTGAGATCTTCTTTCATGTGGTATCTATTGCAAGTACAAGCTCAACAATTAGAAAAGTTATTATTAATCAGTTTTTTGTTTGATTAAAAACTTCACTGTTAAACATCTGTTTCCTATTGGTCTTGTGTATATATAATATATATATACCACAAACATTTGAATTAGTATCTTAGTACACTCTTTTGGGATGAGAGTTTGATTGCCCAATTGCACATCTGATATTTTATGCTATGATTGACTCGACTACGAATAGAACCCGTACATACTGAATTAAATAACCGTTGAGCAATGGAGACGTGTAATATATTTTATCTTAAATTTTATCTTTATAAATGATTGAGATATGGCAACAGACCAGGTTTTCCTCCTCCTGATGAAGCCACTCCGAGTCCTCAGCGCTCTGAAGCTGCTGTTGGAACAATCTATGAGCCAATGTCTGCGAGTCATACACTCCGCTCCTACTCCTTAACTACATATACACAGTGCACACACAGGTACACATACACGTACACACATGCAGGGTGGTACTTGTGGTGCAAACCAGTGGGGGGGGATGCGGTGGATCAAGAAAATGTTGGGGAGGGGCAAAAAAAAGTTCGCGAGCGGACACTTAGGCTATTCCATCCTGTATGCAAAATCATAACTGGGCTTTTTCACAGCCACTCCTCCCTGTACACTAAGCTTTATCTCATAATTTTTGACTGCAGGACTAATTTATCATGTAATTAAATGATGATCTAACGCAGTATTCTCAATTTTAGCACATCAGCTATTTACAAGGTAGGATTAATCCAGTGTGGTATTTGTCAAATTTGAGGTGGGGGTGGCGCTTTACTAGCACTGCACCAATGCAACAAATGCGATTAAAACTGTGAAATATTTGAGCGGCTTCAATACAAGACAGCCTCCTACTTGAATTAAAGAGTCGTGTTCCATGAAAAAGCGTAACTTCTTTGATTTATTAAAGATAAAGTCATGAAATGAGTTAAAGAGTGTGCAGAATGTTAAGATCAGAGGACAGAAGAGCCTATTCGCGAGCGGAGCCAGCGAAATTTTTTATGTGTGCTTCTATAATATGAGATGACGCAAGCAATATCCATTCTTCCAAAAAGCCACAAGAGGATATTAGTGGATGATTTATAGGTGAGTGTTCAGTTTAATGCTAAAAGATGAAATAATGAATTAAATGAATCAGCAATACAGGTATGATATTGACTTTTTCTATAGTAGGCCACCGTAGTAATCTAACAACTGAAGAGCAGCTCCAGAGCTGGATTGAAAGAGTAGAAATCCGAGCATCCTGAAGCAAAAATGTGGAGAAATATGTCGCATGCGAAGCGAGCGAAATAAAATTTGGTCTTAATAAATTAAGAAAACACATTAAGTGGGTGTGGGGACTTACAATGGCGGTCGTTCAACCCCTCCAACACATCCCGCAAATCTCACACTGGGATAATCTCAATATTGACACATTTATAAATTTAATGCACTAATTTCTCTCTAAAGTTCATTAGGGGAGAGGGGGGGGGGGGTGTTCGAGGGCATTGCCGGTATCAGTCATCCAAGATCAAGGCTGGCAGGCTTAGATTTTTTAGGTTTTATCTTTTTTATCTTTTTAAGGTTTTTTAAAAAACCTTTTTTCTAGGATAAAGTTAGGTTTTTAGGTTTTTAGAGGTTTTTTCTTCTTACAACTGAAAACGACTAAAATATTATTTTGAAAACTAAATTTATTAATTAATTATTATTATTTTGTACTTTTGTCTCTCTCTCTCTCTCTCATTCGTTCAGTGAGCCTATCGGCAGGTCCATGGCATATATAATTGTATAGTTTCTATACAGTGGTTAAAGAGGCCCAGCTTAGCAGCCGGTTCCATGTTTTAAGAAAAACTGTCAATTTTTTAATCAATTATTCAAGTACGTGAAACGGCAAATACAATAGGTTTAATTTAATATAAGCTCATCGTCAATGTTATGCAACTTGTCTCATAAAAAGCGACACCCCCACAATAACGTGAATAACTTGAGAACGGAAGTACAAATTCATTCGCCGTTCAGAGTCCCACTAGGTCTGTTAATTTGACATATTAGCACATATTTTGGTCAATATATCTCGAAAAATGACGAATCTGGAGAGTTTTCCGCACGCAGGGGGTGCTAGACGCAGTGGCCAATATAGGATGTCTTGATCTTGATTCTGGTTCTTTAAAATGAGCCCTCTTTTAAATCCGATTCTTGTGAAATTTACCCATAATATGGAACAATCAATTCATTCCAAGATCACCAGATTTCGAAATCATGTCTTTCAAACTACAAAGTTATTGATATATACAGTGGTAGACAAATTTTGCAATTTCATAACGTCATGCAATGTTAAATAAAGCAAGCTTTTTTCAATGTTTGTACACCACTGTCATACTAAAATATCAATAACTTAAGTCATTGCACCCGACAGCGCCTGATAAATCTGATATCGTTTAATTCTAGGTTCTCTCACTGAACTACCCACAAGAGGCAGAGTGCCTAGCTTAACGTTTATGCTTTCCAATGCAACCTGTTTACTTTTTTCGCCCGCTTAATTAATTTATTTCCTGCCCTGGAGCACCTCAATTTCACGTGTAAGCTTAATGAGTCTACTTGCTTTAGGAAGGTTAACAGGGTATGACTGTTAACATTCAGATACCTAGATCACTAAGTTCTTCCAATGTATCGTGCATCAATGCCAGGTTACTGAGAATTTGCGTAATAGTGTCAAGCTTAATTTCTTACCCAAACCACCATATTGGTGGTTTGGCTAAGAAAACGAGTGAACTTAGCCAAACCACCAATATGCTGGTTTGGCTAAGTTCACCCGTTTTTGGTCCGGGAAACTTGAGAATAGACCAACCTATAACTGCATGTGTTCGTAAAAGCCGACTAACGCAAATACTACATTGAAGAGTAGAGTGGTCTGGGTCATGGTTTCTGTGTATCAGACCAATTGGTAGCTAAATTTTCAGAATTGTGGAGACTTTGCCACATCATGTGTGGCATATGGCAGACTAGACCACTTTTCCTTCACTGTTCCAAAAGGCGCCTCTGAGATATCTAGTACCAGTATGTAGGGACGCGATGAAAATGTCATTTTTGTATTATATTGTATTGAGCTCTTTTGTTTGCATCACACAGTGTTACATTCAACGAGGAATCGACGAAATTCTTGTAAAGAGCTCCATAACATTTCCAAACTGCCACGTCCGTTCTGTAACCATAAAGTTATCAACAATCAAAATCATGCAGTTGGCTTATGGAGCTTACTGTTCGAAGTTGTGAACAAGAACATAATTGTTTATTCGTTCTAACATGTGCCGGGTCTGAAACCACATGAGCCGGGTCTGAAATCACATGAGCCCGGTCTGAGACCCGGCGGGACCCGACCGACTTTGTATGAGCCAGGTCTCAAACCACATAAGCCGGGTCTGAGACCCGGCGGGACCCGGCCCACTTTAAGCACTGCCTAACACTCCTATGACTAAGTGCAGATTCTCCATAAACTTCTTTTAACCTGTCACTGATTTGCCTTGCAGCTATACCCTCCTTCATAAGAAATTCAATTACAAGTTTTTTGCTTAAAACTGTTGTCTGTATAGGCGGCCATCTTGATTGTTGATCATTGGGGCCATCTGTTGAATGAAAAAGTAATATTTAGTGAGGTTGCCAGGTAGTGTCTAGTTAATGTTGTTGCAAAATTTCATTGATTTCTGATGAGTAGTTTTAAAGTTATTAAGGAATGGTCAAGACTTTCGGATCATCCCTCGTATAATTAATTTGCTAATTTTGTAATGTTGAATGCAATATAGGCCGTGTTTTATGACATTCTAACCTATGCCGATGATGTTGTACTATTAGTACCAAAAAGTGCAGGTCTACAATAACTTTTCACTATGATATCTAAAGGTGCTGATTTAATCATTTGATATGTCTTGCAACTGTATTATTTCTCGGCCCGTATGCAAGAGTAAATTGGCTTTCCGTGATTTCTCACCTGTACGAATAGTGATGCATAACTTAAATTTGTAAAGGAATTCAAACATTTTGAACATTAATGATATTAAACATGAAATTCTTAATTTATTTATGCACTCCCAGTCTTCCAAATATCCTAATGATGCTTCAAATATTAAATGTTCTCAAATGTCAAATGATTTAAAATGATGTCAAAACGTTTGTAGCATACTGTATGTGCTCATAAATAGTATATTGGGATTTGGCATCAGTATTTGCATACAATTTTGAGAAGGCTGCAATCGTGCTATATAATAAATGCATTAACATTACCTTCAATTGACCGTACAACGGCCGGGCGTACATGTAGGCCTATACCATAACTGCAATAATTAATAAACTGTGATAATTTTCTTATTAATAATGTCAATATTTTACTCATTGAAAATTGTTTGTGAAGGATATACCATGATTCTATTCTTAGACTCTGTATAGTATATTGTATTGTATTGGCCTAATTAATCGGTAACGATCCGTGAGAGTAATTTTATACTTCTTGGCACAATTCTCCTCAAAATTCTTATCTAAATTTTATTATTTTTGTGATTTGACTCACTATATTATTTATGGATCATTATGTCAGTCTGAATTGAAACGATTTTATTTTATTTTATTTTATATATTTAGTGTATTGTGTTTGTTATAATTATGCAGGAATAATATATAATTAATAATATAATTTAAAAACCCTAAATTGCAGGAATAATGTGTAATTTATAGAAAAATAATTTAATAAAAATGGATGAAGAAGATATATTTGAGTTGGAATATGACGATGAATTGGATGCACTAAGACAACTTGAAGAAGGTATGACATTTTGATGGAATTCATGGCTTGTTTAGGTAGGCCTAATTTAGCTGCAGTTATTTGAAAGAATATTCCTCGTAAACAAAACATATCATTAGCCACACCACATGTCCAAATATTTTTAATATGAAAATGTGTGGTTGGAACGTGTGAAATGCATTAGCAACATGTTGTGTGCTTTTTGTGAAAATTATTCATAAAATACATCTTCTGAGATAATTTTAAGTCTTATTTAAGTCTTTTAGAGGAGTTAAATCTCGGTACTGTAATCTCTGACATACTTTCAGTTTAATTCAGCTAAATTAGCCTTTACTTTAGTTGTGCTTAGACTAAGCGTATAAAATATAATATTGTATCTGATTCTGACATAAACCTCATATTTTATTTTTGTTTTGCAGAGCTAGAAGATGAACCTGTTAAGCCCAAGAGCCGTAAGACACTGCAGTTTTCCACCCCTGGTGGCAAGAAAGTGCACAATGATGTAGCGTCAACCAATAGCAATGCTTCAAACCGAAGAACCACAATCGAAAACAGTTTCAGCGAGCCTGGTATTGTCGAGTTGGATAAGATTTCCGAGACAAGTTTTGGGACCACGTTAAATGACAGCTTCAGCCAACCGGCTTCATCGACAGAGTTACGGAAGAAGAGACCAGCGTCTGAAGATGGTAACTCGGCAGAAAAAAGTTCTTCTATTAGTACAGGTTTGTTCCTGTTGCACTTTCAAGTGCTTCTGAGACATTGTTAAGATGTAAAGGCTGCATAGTTTAATGTCTGTTTCTGTATCCAAGGAAACTGTGAATGGAAGATCCAGCTGTGTCTCAAACCCGTGGCCTGCTTATTAGGCAAGCGTGCTACTGACTAGGCTATCAAACTGGGATTAAATATCCTGTTGTCATCCAAAGAACTTGGTTGCTTTGCCCCTCTTATATTATAGTACATCGATTCGTAGCTATATGACTTCATGAGGTGATTCGTAGCTATATGACTTCATGAGGTGATAAAATTAGGAATGTCATTAGAGGCATGTTTTGTTTTACAAATTTAAGTTCTAGAAACATGATATATATATATATATAGGGTCGAATTTTGTTTTCTATCGCCCTGGAATCATATTAACTTGTGCAGAAATTAAGTACTGCGTGTTGTGCGTGACATCTCAAGAGTTCAATTGATCAATCAGAACGATTTTGTTTAGCACATCTTAATGTTCAAGGTCTCAGAAGCACTAAAAGCGATCAAGTTAATTATGAATTATTTACTGCTATCGGCAGATTAAGTATGACAGGGCTGCTGCTTGTAAAGTTGAATAAATGGATAAATAATATTTACAAGTGTATGATTTGGTTGGCAGGCTGGTAGTTCAAGTGTTGTTGGAGACGTCCCTGATGTCGTCGTCAGATGATGAAACGGACGTTAAATTCG
>JAQFZF010004757.1:0-10358 GCA_034695365.1 Enchytraeus norvegicus
TCTCTGTCTCTCTTTCTCTCTGTCCCTCCCTCCCTGTATTTTAATGGATATACATTATTAGGTGTGGTAAAGGAAAAACCTGCGTGAATTGTGTATTGGATCTGCAATCTGGTAGTAAACTAGAAACAGTGGGAGGAGAGAGATAATGAAGTAGCTAGGCTTACCGCCTATGCCATGCAATTTAAATAATAGTGCGGGCCTAAAAAGTACACTTCTCCCGTAAAACGTCGAGAGCTATAAAACTGCAGGCTTTCTTCTCAAACCGCAAATTGAAACTCGGCGAAACTATTCAATTTGTTAGAAGAACAACACGAAATTGATACATATTTAATTAATTTGCTTCCTACATAGTACAGATCTCGATCCCCCGTGCCTTTCCGTGTGATATCATATCGCACCGGTGGCCAAACCGGCAGTGACCAATGACAATGACGTCACTGGCGTAGCGAGCCAAGTGCCGCCTGGAGAGAATTTTTTTGGAGGAGTTGATCAAGGATGTTATTATAAGGATGTTCTTATAATTATATATTTTTACGTGTATTAAATTGTAACCTCCTTGTAGTTGATAACCTTTTTGCTCGCTCGCTGCGCTCGCCGGGATATAATTTTATCACTATTTTCGAAAATGCCGCCCCTTTTTCTGAAAGTGCTGCCCCTAGGACAAGTGCCGCCCGGGGCGGTTTGTCCCACTCCCCCCTCGCTACTCCCCTGGATGACGTAATATTGATAAATATGCATCAAAATCTGTGATGGCAAATACACATCGTCTCTTCTCAAACAATCCTCAAACAATTTGTGAGGAGAAATGATTACAAGCATCTGGATTCTGGACTGCAAATAAAACAGCACAGTGTTGCCATGGAAAGAGACTTTTTGAATATATTTTATTATCAGTTGGCCACACTGATGCAGTATGGCGGCCTACAATGTTATTTTTATGTTTCTATTTACATAAAATAATCAAATTATCGTAGCCTAATTTCTGACCGGATGTAATGTTTTCGTCTAAAGTGATTTAAATCAACGGCATTGCCCAATGAGCGAAGCATGAAAGCCTTGCATACTGATAAGGCAACCGGGGAAATTAAAATTAATCTTCTTGGTACAGGTCCAAAACATTTATTTCGACATACCACCAACTTCATGGCGTCTGTTTTTCTTCAAATCTGCCGAATCCAGATTTATGGAAAATATATTAAGCTACTTCCAGTGTACAACAGTATTTGACATGTTAAAGGTTGCACAACGCATTTCTTTAACATCGTACAAATTACAATACACGGCCCTCCCAGAGACTGACAGTTTCGTACCATTTTAATCGATTATAATATCTAAATTTTTGAGATAGTGGATAAGGAGTTAGGTTGAGGTTAGGGCCGTGGCGCAACCATCGGATGGGACGGGTGGGACGCGTCCCACCCAATTTCTTATACCCCTGGAATTGTCCCACCCAACTTTTTGAGACATGTTATTTTTTGTGAAGAGCCTATCCCGCTATCCGAACTGGCATAATTTATATCTGTATTTCTTGTAATATGTCATCTCAATTATAGCCTATCTATCTCTCTAGTGCACTACAAAATGGCAAGTCCAAGGCACATATTCTGAAAAGCAGTCTGCAATCAGGCTCACTAATGAGCACCCCATCGATCATTAAGTTGATCCCATCAAAAAGGCCAGCCTTTACCACACCCAAAATGTAACCTTTTTTCTTGGGAATGTATTTCATGACTTCCGAGGTGGTTCCCGTTGCCTTCCTCAAAATGTAAATATCTGCATTAGTCGGCTTTTACGAAACATGTGCAGTTTTCAGTTGGTCTGTTCGCGAGTTTCCTAGATCCAACACGGGAAATTATTATAGCCTCTAGGCTTTGTGATTTCTGCAAGGCAGGCATATGTTTGTGGTGTTTGTATCATCAATTTCTTCTAATGTTCTGTCTACAGGCTACTAAATATCATGGTAAGCTTATAATATATTTGGTCCCACCCAACATTTTGGACGTGGTTGCACCCCTAGGTTAGGGATAGGGTTAAGGGTAGGCTAACCCTACGGCTATTGTACAATTTAAGTTATATAATTTTAGTTATTGGAAATGGTAATATTTTCATTTAATTTGGACACCTGAATTTAATGATTTATTGAGCCCACCTGTACAGCTGTATTGTGCACACCACCCCAGACAAATTTTACTTCAGCACGTCTTCATGGCTCAATGTCTTAGTGCGTTAATCAGTTTGTGTCAAATTAGAGGGTCTGGGAATCATTTCCCGATCAGTCAATCTGAGAATACAAATCTCGGATGTTCAACTGGCCAACTGTGCCTCTAAGGTTAAATTGGTAGGCCTACCTAGGTTAATCTGGTTCTCCTCTATGTACTGCATCATTAAATCATGTTTGTAGAGCAATTATGTTGCAGATTGATATATAGAATAAGATATATTTAATATTTAGTACCTAACACGAGTCGAGTATTATACTGAAAGAGTATATACTCAAATGATATAATTGGCTGAAGAAATAAGTCAACATGGCGCGACAGTATGAGCCTGGTGACAAGATCTTTGCCAAGGTCAAGGGATTTCCTCAGTGGCCTGCAAGGGTATGTCATACACGTGTATGACCAAAAATATATTTATACAGAGCGAGTATAAAAACAACAACCCCCTAGCAAAATCTCAATAACTTCGTCAAAACTCAAGATATTCAATCAATATTTAACAAAAGTCTAGAGGAGGTTTTTTGACATCTATCCTCCAAATTTAGTCAAAAAATATTAATGAATGAAAAAGTTACAGAGTTTCTACGAAAAAAATCGAAAAAAACCAAATTGACAAAGATTATTCCAATAGCGGTTGCACAAGAATGGATCGAGCAGCATGGTTGGGAGTTCTTTAAGAAGGATGAGTGTCTACCAAACTCACGTGGCATCAAACCTCTCGACTACCACGTCTGAGTAAAAAATTTTGAGCGGTACAAGTGTCCATTTTTGGAAGGCTAGGAGCACTTCATCCAGAATGGAGAGAAAAAAAAACCTGTGCCACCTGGCAAAATAACATGTAAAACATATGCAGAAGTCATGTGTAAAGTAAAATTTGAATTTTTATTTATTTAAATCCAACCAACAAGGCTGAAATCAAGACTGTGCTGGAGGCAATCTGGGAAAACTTGCCACAAGAGGCTGTACTTTCTTTCCAGAAAAGATTACAAGCATGCATTCGAACAAATAGCAGTCACTTTGAACACCTACTCAAACAGAATCGGAACCAACAACAAACAGACCTCCTCAAAGCAACAATTAATAACAAAATGAATGAATGTCTTTTGAATAAGCTTTGTTAATTTGATTTTTTCTTAGAAACTCTAACTTTTTCATTTATTAATATTTTTTGATCGAATTTGGAGGGTAGATGTCAAAAATCCTCCTCTAGACGTCTGTACAATATTTAATAAAAATCCCGAGTTTTGACAAAGTTATTGAGATTATATTCACCCTGAATATGTGAATGACCATATGAATATGACCATATACATTGTTATATAAGAAAAAGTAATAATAATAAACTTAATCAATATTTAAATTGAACTTTTAAAGTGTTCATGATCTTTATAATAGACTCCAGTGGCTATCCTGAATTTACATTCCGGAAGTCGTCATAAATCAGCGATTTAGACAATTCCTGGAATTGAGCCTACCAGTCAAGGCTTAAATCTATAGCCTACCAAGGGATAGGCCTAAATAGCCTACCAAAGTCCAAGGGGTATTTTATATTCACTAAATATGTTTTGCCGTTTCAGCATTATTTTCTTAACATATTTGACAAGCCCCTGTCATAAAACTTTAGTGTAGCATTGATACATGAATTAATTTTTATTTTATATTGTTCACCTTATTTATTGATCATGCATTGATGTTATTTTATATTCACTAAATATGCTCTCATATAGTTATTAAATTTAAGCCTATATCTATCTTCTAAACTTAGTTTTACATGTAGCTAAATGTAGATATTGAACATTATTATTTTGTGTGTTTTCAGATTAACAAACTTCCAGATGATGTCTTGTGTCCTAAAGGAAAATACCCAATATTCTTCTATGGAACTCATGAAACGTACGTATATACTCTGAAATATATTAACTGTACTAAGTCTCTGTAATGATGGATATTTAGGTGATAGATATATACATGTAATATTATATCCTTCGCTTGCTTGCATGGATAATGTACTGAATATTCAGAGATTAATAATTATAATAAAATAAATTCTTAATAATTATCTCTGGATTAAATGAAATATTTAGATATTTTTTGTTAAATATCCTGTTAACATTTTGCTAGGAAAAGGTTAAATTTATGTACGTCTTTCTATACTGGGTACATATTTCCATCCACTATGAAATTAATTAATGACTATTTCTTCAATTTGTATTAAAATTTAGTAATTGAAGTGGTTGTTTCAGAATATGAATTTGTGTAGTGTTTTGATTGTCACCTAAAAGATGTTATTTTCTTTGCTTGACTGATTTACAGGTACTTTTTGGCACCCAAATCAATTCTTCCGTACGAGGATTACAAACATAAATATGGAAAGCCTGTTAAACGACGTGGTTTCTCAGATGGTCTCTGGGAGATAGAAAACAACCCATTCATAGAATACTGGGGCAAGGTGAGAAACTGTACTGCTTTAGTAAATTCCAATATTAATTCTTGGGCCTGAATATTATTTTAGACATTGAGAATGTTATGTATTTACAAGTCCAGCCTATATGAATGTCAAGTGGCTCTGTGTATATCAAAGGTATAATTAATCAATATGAACTGTGATTAATTCATTTTTGTTGACTGTTGACAGAAATTGTGATATCGTATCTTTAAAATCCGTTTTGGTTCTGGGAAACTTGGGAATAGACGTATTGAAAACTGCACGTTTCGTAAAAGCCGACTAACGCAGATATTTTCATGCTGAGGAAGGCGATGGGAAATCACCTCGGAAGTCAGATATATATTCCCAAGATAAATGTTACATTTAGAGATCCACCGAAAAAGAAATATTTTTTTCGGCCAAAAAATAAATAAAAACCAAAAAGGATACATTTTTTCCGCAAAAAACGAAAAATAAATAGAGCAGTAGTTAAAACATTATTTATACACATAGCACTAGGTAAGCCTATATATACAATGTGCAAACATTGTACATGTATGTATGTATTTGTCCTTGTTAAAGACTACATTTTAGATGCACATAATTTTAAATCTGTATTATAACCATGACAGAGGTAGACAAATCAGTGATAAAAATGTTGGACATGTGTATGTAATTATTGGCCTATCTAACAAAATGAATAAGTACTATTATTTTGTCTACTTTCTTAACAATTAATCAATGAGGATTTAACGTCCGGTTCCTCGCCCGAAGGCGATATCAGGAACGTCCCAAATGGGATGTGCAACTACAAACAGCATCCAACCACCAGAACACTCCTGCAAATGCACTAGCCGAAAGAGAAAACAGTGCAAGTTCGTTATACAATATTATGTTAGCCAACATCATATTGTACAATGTATTAAACTGTGGTCTAATATTTGGCGACTCTTCTCATCTTATTGTGCAGTGCCACTATCATTAACTCAACATCTGATATTTGATTTATATAAATATGCATACGCAACATTTTTCCACTTGATAAACCTATAAAATATTTACTCCGCTCAAATAAAAAAATTCGGTTTAGGCCAAAAAATTTATTTTTTTGACCAAAAAATAAAAAAAGCAAAAATGAAATAATTTTTTTGACAGAAAAATAAAAAACCGAAAAGGTAATATTTTTTTGGTCGAGAAATAAAAAGGCAGAAGAATAAATTTTTGCCTTTTTCGGTAATGAAAACGAAAAATAGATTCGGTCGACCTCTAGATACATTTTAGGTGTGGTAAAGGCATAGCCTTTTTGATGGGATCAACTTGATGATCGATGGGGGTGCTCACTAGTGAGCGGGATAGCAGACTGTGTTTCATAATATGTACATTGGACCTGCCATATGGCAGTGCACTAGAGAGATAGATATTTAAAAGTCAATAACATGTTATGTAAATATAATTGCATTCAATTATGATATTTGACACTATTACATTTTAGTTGAGTATTTTTCAATTTTCAACAAATATTTGTCTATATCACAGGATGTCTCCATGTTGGTTAAGCAAGATGCCCCTAAAACTGAAGCAGGTGATGATGACAACAAATGTACAAGTTCAGCTAAACATCTAGATGATGATGATAATGATGCCACTACTGATATGGTTGGTTGCTCAGTTTCTTCCTGCTAACTAATACTATAATACACAGATGGCTTACAGTTTGTTTTTCAATTTTTTAAAAGTTTTTTATTATAATATCAAATAGTTTACATTTATATACTCAGCACTGACTAGTTTGGCATCAGCTCTGCATCCGATGACTATCAGCGACTGCCTGAGCCAGAACTAATAGTACGGATCACTAAAGAATTTTAGGGATGTGTTGATTACTTGAAACAGTTATAATTTAATAACATTTCTGGACTATAATAATTAATGCTCAAGAAATAATTTACGATTTAAGTTTCCATACTGTTATCACTATTTTTAGGCTGATGATGAACCACTGGAAAAGTTAACAGCAGCAAAACCAGTAATGCCTCAGAAGAAACGACCACTTTCATCTCCATCATCCGGGCCTGCGTCAAAGAAACCCAGAAAGTCTGCTTCAGCAGCAAAACCAAAGGCTGTGAAACAAGTTAAATCTAAAGAGATTCTAGATGATGCTGATGATGATGATGTCCATAAAAGTAATGATGAGACTAATTCTAGTAGTGCTACAGTGAGTGAGGCTGATGACAGAGATAATGGTTTATCTCGATCTACTCACAAGAAAGTTACGTCGAGAGTCTCAACGGGTAAAAAGAAGGAAAGAGAAGTTAAACCTGAGAAGATATCAAGAGATGACGGTGGTGGTATGTAAATTATTTGAATTTTTTAAATTTTGTTTACTTTTTACTTTTAATTTGCATACATTTCAATTTTAGTTTTGTTTGCATTTCAATTTCCGTTGATTTTCGTGGTACCTCTATTTCATTAATACTAGAATCGAATATAAGGTGGTTTAGGTCTATTACATACACAGAATGTAAATATGACTTAAATTTGTAAGTTCATACATTAAATATATTTAAGTTAATAATATAACAAGCCAATGTTGTAATTCTGTTTTACCAATGTTTAATAAAATTGATAAATTTATGCTATCAAATTCTATATCAAAATTACTGTAATTTATGCAAGTTGTACCTTTCAGAGTCTGGCAATATCACATTATTGTGAAGGTGGCCTGGGGTGGTCATGGCCACCTCACAGGGAGGGGTGGCCACTAATACCATTTCCAAAAATAGAAATGGCGTCATGTCTACAATGTATAAAAACATAAAAAATGTAACCTATGGGCCCCCACCAAATTATGCTTTGCCGCCCTTCTGGCCACCCTTTCTGCATAAGCCAGAATCACCCCTGGCGTAAGGTCTTTAAGTTGATTTGTTTATTAGATTTAACGAAGGCAAGCAATTAAACGTTAATTCTGATATTCATGCAGGAAGAAGAAGGTCAGGACGATCCATGAATAAAATCTCTTATGCCGATAGCAACAGTGACAGCGGGTAATATACAATACAATACATTAAGTGTTAAACGTCCGTTTTATCATCTGATGATGACATCTCGACCTCGGAAACAGAACAAGAAAAATATGCTGACCCAGTCAAACGCAGTTAGCATATGACAAGTAGGCTACTGAAAGAGGACAGGGGTCTGCACTGGTCAAATACGGTGCAAGTCCATTAATCCATAGAAACCAACAATGTATAGCTCAAAATAATTGACTTTCAAATCATGGACGGACATTTTTAATTAGAAGTAACATCAGATTTAATATTTATAAAATAAACATCAGTGTCATCAGATTATCTGACCTTTTATATGGTTTAATTAACGTCATTGGCTATTCACCATTGTATTATATCATTTCTATATATTTATACTATTGATATTATTATCTTTTTATTAACTTATGTTAATAATTTTGTTTACATATTTTATTTCTAATTATAGTTTAATCCTACACTTTATTTACATATCATGAAGTTGTGTTTTTTATAATTGTATAGCGATGACAACAGTGTTGAAGAAATTCTCAGCAGCGATGAAGACCTGCTCAGAAAGAAAAAGATAACTACAGTGGTGTCGGAAAAGATAAACTTTAAATCAGATGTTACGAAGCACGACAACTCGTCCAATAGAAATAGATTGAGCAGCAGTAGTAGGTCAAGCGAAGATGATGAAAATAAGGTTGCTTTTAGTTATATTTGTTTATCTTCTATAGTACAAGGAGCCAATAAAATGTTGATCTGTCGTTAAATTTAGATTCCAATGTTGAAGCTGTAAATTTTGTTTTCTGTAATTTTCTAACTTAACTTTGAACAGTAATTTATAATTATTTTTCCTATGTATCTGCATGATAAGTTATTGCCTGATTATCAAAAGGCCACAGATTCAAATCCCAGCCGGGTTTGTCTAGAACAATATCCTTGTGATACAGAAATTGACGTTTAACTTAGCTTCTTACAGCTTTTCTCAATGGTGTAAACTACTTTGTATATGTTTTTGGACATTTCTCACGTCGGCTTTGACTGAAAAGTATAAGACATTATATTTAACATTCATTTCATCTCAGCATTGAATATCTCCAATGATATTATACATTTAAACAAATGTTAAAATTAGTTATCTTTACAATCATTTAAATTAAATCCTCTGTATTAATTTTTATTTCTGTTTAGAAAATGTCTCATTCGTTGCCTGATTTGAGTAAACAAACAGACGGGGAGCGAGATGTTAAAGATCTACAAGCGTGCGGCTCTCCTTGCCCTCCTGTGCTCGACGCCATCGATACGAGCGCTCCACCAAAGATTGAGAAGCAAAAAATTGCTACAAAGATTGAGAAGAAGCCATTGAAATCATCCTACAAGAAGAACTCAAGCAGCGACTCTGATTCTGATGCTAATGTAAAATCATTCAAGAACTTACACAGTGACTCTGATTCTGACGACAACGTAAAATCATTCAGAAAGAAGAAGAGAAAGGTGTCGGACGATAGCAGCGACGAAGAGAAGATCGATAAAAAGAACAAGAACAAAAATAAAAGAGTCAATCAATCAAGACGATCTGTTGAGCCCGTAAAGAACAAGAATGAGAAGAGTCGACGTAGATTAATAGTATCTGATGATGAGTCGGATAGTGATGATTATAACAAGATTAAAGATAATAAAAATGAACAAGCTAAATCAACAAAAATCTCGGGCAGTGACAGTAAATCAAAGATTGCTTCAAGAAAATCAACATCTACAGACAAAAGTATTTCTATGTCTTCAACCCCGAAGTCTTCCGTTGCAGCAACAAATGGTGCAGAGAATCTACCTGATTTAAAACCAATTCAAGACTCGATAGCTCTAGAAAATAATTTAGATATAAAAGTGCAATCAGAAATTAATAAAGACATCTCTGCTGTAAAAACAAAATTTGAACAAACTGATGACAGCGTTAAGCTATCTAACGATTCAGAACATAACGACAGTAAGCAGCGATTGGCCGATCGCAAACAAAATTCTGTAGATAGTAAAGTTTCCTATAAACCATCAGATAATCATAAAAGAGACTTAACTGTTGATCGTCGATCAGTTTCTGTGGAGCAGAAAAAGCGGGATGGAATCGAAAATCAAATATCAAAATCTGCAGACAGATACAAGAAAGAAGATCGAAGAAGTAGTTCGAGAGATGATGGGAGTAATAGTCGGCGACATCATCAGGATGATCGAGAGAAGAATTTGCGTAGAGATCACCGAGATAATAACAGGTTAGAGAGTTTTGTTTATGTGCTACTATTCCAATATTATAGAATGCCATTGTCAGTGTTGAATCGAGTTTTCATTGCGAGGAGATTTGTTAAACTCCTTATGCGATAAGTAACTATTTCAATTTTGCATAAGGTATATTTTTATTGAGTAAAAATTGTAATCTGTATATTTTCACATGACAACCGCACACGCTAGTTTCCTTTGTTAACTGTTGTTTTTGGAAATATGCTTTTTTAATTACTACATGATTAATTTAGTTTTACATCCAGTTTTACAGTTTCACTTCTACGCTGATGACACTCGGCTATATACTTCTTTTTCTTGTTCTGATTCTGATCAATCACTAGCTAAACTCTCCTCAGTTCTTGATCAGGTTTATTCCTGGTTCTGCACTAATCGTCTCTCAGTCAATCCTGC
>JAQFZF010004758.1:0-10358 GCA_034695365.1 Enchytraeus norvegicus
AATTTTGTTATTTATGTTCTCTGGTAATGGTGTGTGGTATGAGTTGAGTTTGCCTTTAGGAATGTGGTGTTTGTCAGTCATTAGTATTGTATTTGTTAGGATTTTGTTTCCATTGTGAGTGTTAGTTGGTTTCGGATTGTTGTTTAGGGTATTTTCTATTTCTTCGGTAAATGCAGTCCAATCTGCTTTTCTGTAGTTTGTGTGACAACGGTTTCTGTGTGGTGGTATGGTATTGATTTTAGTATTTATTGAGATAATGATTGGTTACAACTGAAATAGTAACTGAAATGCTGATTCAGTTAACTAATAGAAAAGCCATGCTAACTGAAAAGTAAAATTGGGTTGCTTTTGTAGCTCATTTTAAAATTTTTCATTACAATTTTGTAATGAAAAAGTGCACGTCATAGTGCACGTCAGTGTTATTTAAGTTAACTGTAACTTTAACTGATTGGCTAACTAACTGAAAAGTTAGGCTCAGTTAATAGTAACTTTAACTAATAAAAAAGTTTGCAGAAATAACTGTAACTGAAATAGTAACTGAAATGCTGATTCAGTTAACTAATAGAAAAGCTATGCTAACTGAAAAGTAAAATTGGGTTGCTTTTGTTGCTCATTTTATTATTTTTCATTACAATTTAAAATGCTTTAGTGGCCACAGGTATTCAAGTTCACGTGCTACTCTTTTTCTTTCCTGCACAGTACTGTCTATTCAAAGATCATTGGACTTCATATCCTCTTTGTTCTTTGTGTGGCTTGTAGCTTGTGTGGCTTCGTGTAGCTTGTGATTGCGTAATAAACTTCATGACAGGTTTAGTCAACATGTGGAAGAAAGCCTGACTGTTGTATGGAAGCAGACCAAAGTGTTACTGCATGAAAGCAGTGAAAACGTAACTGTTGTATGGAAGCAGACCAAAGTGCTAATTTCTTATTTCTTATTGAGGATTATTATGAAAAAGTGGACATTTATTCCACAGGATGTGCTGTACTAATCTGCTGTGTGCTATGTGGGATAATTCTGTATAAAGCTTGAACTAATTTTGAAACGGTAGCTTGATTGTGTTGAGCCGTCTTGTAGAGAAGCACTTTGTGCTTCTGAACCTTCCTTTAAACACTCTCAAACCTACCGTAAGCCTTTGGTTTAGATTATAATTGTAGTAGATAGATATGAGAATGATATAAAAGGAGAGGGTGGAAATACATACATATAGTTATTCTAAAAGGTAACAATTCTTCATATTTTATCTCTATTCACATTGAAATTAATTGTATTTTATTACACCACTTTTAAATCGGCAAGTATGACGCCTATAAACCACAAAGAGTGTGAACTGGGACAAAGGCCCGAAGGCACTGACATGTTCCTCGCCAGACTAGCTTGTAACTTTGTGCGTATGTCACAAAGAAGTTGCTAATAAACTACTACTACTAATAGCCAAAATTGTATAAGGCTTAATATATCGAATGGTAGATCATTGTGGTAGCCTATATCAAGGGGGGGGGCGATCAGAGCAAGAAAAATATGTTTTGACTTTCTTTAGTTTTTCTTCACAGCATTTATGACATATAAATGACATCTGATAAAAACAAAATATAGTTAAACTTTTCTACTGATGCTAACTTTCTACAAATTCAGGGGAGGAGTGGCCCAAATGTTCACTACAAAAATAGTCACACAAAAGCGCTGTCAAAAATTTATTTAATTAATTATTAATTATTTATTTATTTATTTATTAAAAAAATTTAATGAATTTATTGTGTTCGCCTCGGAAGCAAGTGATTTGGGTTCGAATCCCAGTCTACAGAAAACTAACATTAGGATGCCAGGAAGGTTCATCGTGTATCTGCACTCTAGCTGCACTGCTGTGCCATTTACTGTAAAGGTAAGATCAATCATGAAGTTGTAAAATAGAATATAATAAAACAATGAAAGGAAACTCTGTTAGCATGTGCGTGTGTCATGTGTGAAAATAATATTATATGGATTGAAGACAAAATAATAAGTTGATGATTAAATGATGATCAGACTAGTTGTTTTAATTTGTTGTTAAAAATATTTCAATTGTTAGTATAAAAGACAATTTTTTTTAACTCAAAGGACCAAGCTGGTTCTAGGTTTCAGTTAATAGTAATAGTAATTGAAAAGCTAACAACTGTAACTAAAATGATGCTCAGTTAATAGTAACTAAACTGTAACTGAAAAGCAGACATGCTCAGTTAGTTAACTGTAACTCTAACTGAAAAGTGTTAACTGAAATAACACTGGGCCGGAGAGGCTATTGGGGGCCCCCCCGGGCCCCCCGTAATTCGAGCACTGCTTACACCAATGAAAGTGGAAATCATGAACAAACTTAGAATAAATCCCATTGTCAACCTCTTACCTCAAATGAGCCCCTTTTATGGATAAAAAAGACATTATAACGATGCTTTATAAAGACATTAATTTTACAAACTCAATATCGTGTTTCGTATTGTGTTTTCGTATGTGCCTACTATGTGTTTTACTAAATTGTATTGGCATTGTTTGTACTGTAGTTACACTATGTTTGCACTGTCACTTTTAAGTAAGATTTCTGCGGGACAGATATCAAGATTTAAACGAAAGTATATTGTTTGAGACCCATAACAGGTCAGCTGACATTTTTGTAGGCTAATACAGAAAAAGCAGATAGTTATAGAAGCAGTACTAGTCTACAGTAAGTACACAAGAAGGATAAATACCTTCCATAGACCCTGGATGCTCGCTAGGTGCGTGCACAGGTGATACTTCATGCTTGCTGAGGATTTGTAAATCTGAAAAATTTAAAGTAATGGACTAATATCAAAGAGCTTTGTAAAAGCTTTTGCTAGATGTAATAAAAATTTGAAGTACAATGTTATTAGTCAATGATTGGATGGTACGGTGCCATATTCATTAATGACCGAAGGCGCGGAGCTGATCCAGATCCTGAGCGATTGCAGTTCACAGGTGACAAAGTCATTAATTGAATTCGTACATAAACTGCAATTTTGACTCTTATCAGACTTTTGAGGAGTCCCGAACTGCATTAAACTTGGAAAGAAAGTAGTCATGTGTGTAACAAGTTTGCGTCTTTGATTTGCGTTACATTATTACAAAGAAACTGAAGATGGAATGTCTGCATCCAATGTCTGCATTAGCTGTATTTTAAGCGATATATGAAACACAGCTACGATTAATCATGGAGTGAAAATAAACAAAATATGCTTGCAAAGCAGTCTCGAGGACCTGTCACCGGCCATAACACTGCTATAGAAATAGCTAGAAATTGACACTAAATTATACATTACAATTGCCCTAATAATTTGCAGTTGTCTTGTGTATGAGAGTGCGTCAGGGCGAGGCTACGAACGCTTTTATTCTGTAGCGAGACTTATGTCACTCAACTGAGGCCAACTCCTTATCTCTTGTGTTACCATCTCTTGTGTTACCATTTCTTGTGTTACCATCTCTTGTGTTACCATCTCTTCTACCAAGATAAGATAAATTAATTGAGCGGTAACTCTGTCATCTGCATAGTATACGCAAGTTATCTATGTAGCAAGCACTATGGCCCATATCACAAGCCAAAGACAAGTACTCACCCAGCGAACAGTTACCAATAACGCCAACCCACTGACTGTCCACACAGCGCAGGGACCAACTCTGTCTCGATGTGTAACAACCCACCACTGCAGTGTTGCCATCTCTTCTCAACCAAGCGTCCGTAGGAGGTATCACGTTAGAGCAACCGATAGCTGAGCACAGACAAACAATCGATCAATCAATCAGTCAATCAATCAACTAAGCAATCGACAGCAGTATTACGATATCTACTCAATCGTGCATGTGAAGTCATTGCCACTCATTGATGATGTCTCGATAATTCAAGACGATTCAAGCATGTGCTGTCAGGCATGTGATGTCGCAGGTGATTTCATTTATGATTCATACTCCCAAGCAATAAATACTAAACCTACTTCTTGTATAGTCTATAGAGACACAAAGAAATATTAATTTATACGTTTTAACATACGGAAGTCAAGCTCGCAGTCAGCAAGATTTAAAGTACCAAATCTAGCTAACCACCCTTATATCGTATCATATAGCTGTGTGCTCGGTTCGAATCCCAGGGCTCACCCATCACTGATGTAGCGCGAAACTGACGTTAAATTCGTTTCTAGTCTTTTTACTTTAATCATCCTATCATCATTAATGTAGCACAGATTATACAGATAGCGCATAATATAGCGCATAATATCGCTAGCTTCATACATCAGGGACGATCTGCACTCAAATCACTTAACACTATCAAACAGATGGAGAGCAAATAATGAAGCTTATGCAGAATTTCTGTCAGAGGTTCTATGCATACGCATTGCACAAATTTAAAATAGCTCTCAAATTTTAATTGATCTTCCAGTAGGCCTAAAGATTACACACTTTGAAAGATGGCTTCAAACCTTCAATTCTAATTAAGAACGGAGTTATTCCTTCTCGCTGTTGCTCGGCTTCTTGAAGAACCAGCTTCAGGAGATTCTTTGTAGACGTGAAGATAGAACTCAGTCTATTTCCCTGACGGGATTTGATGGACACATTCTTGATGGAAGTTATTTCCTCTGTGATGAAGCCTCGAGGTTGACGTACAGCCGATGAATCTTGTCCGAACTCCAGCAGACTGACGTTAATCTGCTGCCCGGCTGGAGCTTCCAACTTCCATGGTTGCTGTTTGCTGCCACAGCTCGGTGTGGATGAGGATGACGTCATCAAGTGCTGAGCTGATGACGTCACTGACACCGTGCACGTGCGGTCTGGTTCTACGACTGAAAAAATAAAGTTTAAGTTTAATTTTTTAAACAGACACATACAAACCGATACACAAATACAAACAAGCATACACGACACAAGAAGGGCATGAACAATAATATTGAACATAATATATAATATTTGCAACCACCGCCTCACACAAACTCTCTCATACATACAAAATACACATAGGGTCTACTGTGATATACATTCAAATACAAACACATGCATACACACACAAACACACACATACACACACATTCACACACACACACAAAATAACACACGCACGTACAAAGCATTCACAAATTAGTATAATCATACACACTAAGTGTCCCAGATACACACATACTCAAGCACACACATTCAACACACGAGTAGCAAAACTTAGCCCAAAATTAAGCATTAGCATTAGACTAATAAGCGACATTAAACAGCATAGGCAATTACCCAGAGAAATATAATGGCACTGAGATGATTTCTCTATATTTTCTTGAATAATTTAGAGGTGATCGGAGGAAATAAAATTGTAAATCAAATCCGCTTTAGACACAGAGTTTTTGACTGCCTCTTATCAGTGAAATCCTCCTTCTCAATACCGATAGAGATTAAAAACATTAACATTGATGGAATCCATCTGTTTCATTCATGAAGTTTGTACATCGTCTATTTACATATTTGGATTATTCGAATAAGAAATATGTTAAATTATCTATTTCATCTAGCTAATGCTAGCAATTTAAAAAGCAATTCTGGTAGGGAGAGGGAAAAGTATCTGTGTATAATTAGATTTCAGTCAGATTCAGACTAATCTTTGTTCCATTAATTATCTTCAATACAATGCAACTCAAAAGGACATTTTATAGCGTCTCTATATACTAGGTATCTCAGAGGCGCTTTTTGGAACAGGGAAGGGATAAGTAGCCTAGCCATCCATATGCCACACACGATGCGGCAAGGCCTCCGCAAGTCTAGAAGTTGAGCGATCAATTGGTTTAGTACACAGATGCTACGGCCAGACCCTTCTGCCTTTCGCTGCAACATTTCATACATGACAGAGGTTTTGTTCAGAAAATTTAGAATACAAATAATATTAAATATTACATAGGGACTTAATATAAATTCAATATCGACATAGACACATGTTTCTTTTAATTTCAGTTTATTTATTCACACGTAAGCCCGTAGGAAATATTAAACCAAGATTTAACCATTGACGCAATCATAATTGGCTTCCAAATAAGATTTCAATGCGGGACTACAAGGATTTAGCTTCACTAGATCTTCGTCAGCTCCACGAATCTCGCAATGATTCCTTCCAAAACATCGCTCATCCAGGAATGACAGGATGTCAACTGAGCATCCAAGAAAGCGTGGATCTTCACCAAAAAATTGTAGAACGCTTCCTTCGGACATTAGACATTTTCCTATCTTCATTCTTCCATACACTGCAGAGTTTGTTACAATTACTTCATTTTTTAGGCACTTGGCTTCAAAGTATTCAGAGTTTGTTCGCAAGCAATATTCTGAAAATAAAACAAAAATGTAAAGAGATTGTAGAAACTAATAAACGGAACATTCAAGTAGACAAAATTTATCATAACAAATCAAAATGTACTTTCGTTCCCTCATTGTTATAAAATGTAGGGAAAGAGGTAGACAGAAGCCACATTATGCTAAATACATATATTTCTACCAACAGAAAACAGTTGGCAAATCCTGCCTTGCATTAGTCATTGAATGCAAAATTCAGAATCAACTTAGTGACTAGACTAGACATTGTATAAAATTATTATGTTTCAAATAGATGGGAAAATGATATTTCTTGCTATAAGCTTATTGAAAATAGTCAGCTCTTAGATACATAAGATTTACTTTACACCTTTGCATAGACTTATCCTACTTGCAACTGTATTTTGTGCATTTGTATTTTAGTCAAGCGCTGAAACAATACAATGCTTAAGCAGCATTTAGTATTTTTAGTGTTAGTTTTGTACTCCCTCAGCTGTGTTGGTGATCCGCTCCATTTTCGTTACTGGGGAATAGAGGGATCATCCAGGCCCACAGTTTCGCGCTCTAGCAGCTGCAACTCCGCCGCATCGCAGGATCTTTCCAATAAGTCATGGTGTGTAGGCCCAAGTACTGGTTGGATGTGTCTGCATTGAAATAGGTGTATTGTGTCGTGTGGTAGATTTGAACAAAGAGTGCATAGAGGTGAAGGGGTGTAGTTGGGATAATTTTGTGTTTGTACGCCACTAGGTTTCACTGTTATACACTATATACACGTATAGCAACAATTTGTAAAACATATTATTATCGTTCTACCTTGCAGACCTGTGTGACTGTCGGTAGGACTCGTCTCAAACAGCATTAGAACTACGGCCATCAAAACCAGTTGACAGTAGAGTTGGAATATCTTCATTTCGTAGCTTAAAATAGCGAAATATTTAAAAAAGTGTACATCTTTGTTAAAAATGTTATGCCTACGCTTAGGTCTATAAAAGTCGTACGGGCGCAGGTATACATTGTGGACCTTTTCATTTAAATACTTTATAATTATTAGAAGGCAGCTGAAATATCGTCCACCAGGGACCGTCTCAAAATCAAGTACTTTTCTCCAAAATTACTCATAAAAGCTATTTCTAAGCGCATTGAAATGTTGAAAGAAACAGCTGCAAGAGGGAGCCGCAATAATAAAACGACATGCGAGAGATTAAAAAAAGCTAGTGCAATGATCATACATTATTGTATCTAGCACTGTATGTGTTTAATTCGCAAGGCCAATTATCAAATTTTACCGGTCCCGTGTACGTCCGAAATTTGACTGTCATCGGCCCAACAGGAATTGATCCCATGGAACATCAATGCACCTCGCTTTCTGTCATTTAACACTGCATGATGTCACCATGCGCGCTAAACAATTTTGTCACCGAGATATACTTAACCATTAAAACATTCATATCTGGCTTCCAGATAGGATTTCAGTCCAGCATTGCAAGGGTTCAGCTTCTGTAGATCCTCATCTGCTCCACGGATCTCACAGAGATTTCTTCCAGAACATCTTTCATCCAAGAATGGAAGGATGTCAACTGAACATCCCAGGAAACTTGGATCATCTCCCAGAGCTTGTAACATTTTTCCTTCAGACATCAAGCATTTTCCAATTTTCATTCTTCCATAGACAGCAGTGCTTGTTACAATTACTTCGTTTTTTAGACACTTGGCTTCAAAATATTCAGAATTTGTCCGCAAGCAGTACTCTGTAAATAAAAATTGCAAATAGAAAATGGAAATCAGAAACTAGTATCTAACCGGTGCGTGCAATCAATCGAATATTGGTACTTAAACAATCAATCATTTGCGGTTACCGCTGAATTCACAAAATCACAATGAAATATACGAAGCGAGAGAAATTTACATTAGATTCAATAAAATGAATAGCTTATGTCTATATTATATAAAGCGACGATAGGTATTATGTAAGACTCAAAAAAATAGAATCCTATTTTACAATGATTTAATATATTTTACCATATTGTATTAATTTTTGTGCAATGAAATTAAGGTAAGCAGTAAAGCAAATGCCTGTACACTGTTATGCACAGTAGGCCTATACATTCTTATAATTATAATCTTCATTGTAACAGTAATACAAGACCCAACCATATTGACACTGAGCTAACTAGTTTCAATAATATATATTTGACTAATAAACAATTAAATGACAAATATATACACAGTATGTAATGTTTTTCTTACCCTGTAGGTCTGCGTGACTCTCGATTGATATGATCACAAATAGAAGTAATAAGGAGGTTATCAGAACCAGTTGACCGTCGGGTTGAACAACCCTCATTTCGTATGGCAAAATAACGAATATAAAAGGATAATTATGTGTAATCCTCGTAATCCTTCACTCGAGTTGTTCATATGTAGACTTATGGAAACGACGTAGACTATAGGCGAAGAAATACACAGTTGAATCTTTCATGACCAGCTATAAGCTAATTGACATCTACTATATATTTTTCAATAGGGACCGTCTCAAAATAACGCATAATTATTTTTGGAACTAGGTCTAGTCCTAGAAGGTTTTGTAATGCCACAAAAACTAATTATGGGAGTATTCGGTGATTGCAATCATTGACGAATATTTAGACAAATACACTTAATATAACATAAAATAGTCATAATTGAGTGAAGTTGAACGAGGATGAACTTCTATTGAACAATCAAATGACGAGTCAGAGGCAAAAACATTTAACTAAAGTCGCGGTATGTTACCAGATAGGCGTAGGCTTTCAAGTGTTATTTTATCATATTTGCTATCACTCCTACAAATTATTTCTTACATATTGAGAAACACATAAGATATTTATATTTACGATTACATTTCGCTCTAGTCTCTCTATATGTATACACATGTATATTCATGTACAATAGGCACATACCACGGGTGTAACAGCGGACAACAAATACAAAATATTCAGATCACAACCGTTAACACATTCATAGCTGGCTTCCAGATAAGATTTTACAGCAACATTGCAGGGATTTTGTTTCTGTAGATCGTCATCGCCTCCTAGAATCTCACACTGATTTCTCCCGGAGCATCTCTTATCCAGGAACGGCAAGAGATTTACTGAACATCCCAGAAAACTCGGATCATTTCCCAAAGCTTGCAGAACTTTTGATTCAGCTAGTAGACATTTTCCTACTTTCATTCGCCCGAATACGGCATGGCTGATCACAATGACTTCGTTCTTCAGACACTTGGCTTCAAAATACTCGGAATTTGTACGAAGACAGTATTCTGTAAATACAAACATCAGACCAATAGACCAACTGAGAAATAGACCAATAATAAAATCCGTTATAGTCGGAATTCTACACAATCACAACGGCATTTAACTAAAGAGTTTGGATAATTAATAAAATAAACACAATATGCTGCAAATGTTTACGTAAAACATAATGTTCAAGAAAATGTTGTTCTTACCCTGCAAGTCTGCTTGACTCACGATTGTTATGATCTCAACTAGAAGTAGCACAGCGGCTGTCAGAACCAATTGACTGCATAGCTGAAACATCAGATTCTTTATTTCAAAGCTCAAAATACGGTAATATGAAATTATTTGATTCATTTACGTTATTTTCACTCACTGTTTATGCTTAGACTTTAAGCGCAATAATACACAGTAGACTATTTTAATGACAAGTTGAAAGTTAATTTGCATCTAGTCCATCATTACATTAGGGACCATCTCAAAATTAAGCTTTATTATTTTACAACTAGTCATTTGGTTAGGCAACCGGCTCATTGGAGCCTACATTTTTATCAATCATTGACGAATATATTGGCTTATTAAACTAATGGTATCCAGATGTTGACAAACTTCATATATTTCCATTTAAATTTTGTTTTTATCTATATATCTATTCACACACAACAATATGCACATGTTTTAATATTCATGTAGGCAGGGGCCCCCATCTGGGGGGGATGATGGAGCGGCCCGCTCCATTGTCGAGGCTGGGGGGGGGAAGTTAAGACTAC
>JAQFZF010004759.1:0-10357 GCA_034695365.1 Enchytraeus norvegicus
AATTATTAATATTAATTAATATATATATATTATAATTATTAATATTAATTAATATATATATTAATACTAATTAATTGATATTATAATGATTATTGATGTAACAGGCGCTATCTGGCGAACATCAGTAACGTGTTGGTGACGTTAAACAGCGCTGTTAACTTCGTCATCTACTGCCTCTGCTCCAAGAACTTTAGAGTCACCTTCTGGCGACTGCTGACCTGTAGAGCGCCGCCCTGTCCCATCTGCTTCTGTTGCGCCTGCTGTTGCTCCAAAGCTGCTCAGAGGTAGGTTCTGCTAATCAATCAGTCAATCAATCAATCAATCAATCAGGACGCCGTCCTGTCTCATCTGCTTCTGTTGTGCCTGCTGTTGATTCAAAGCTGCTCACAGGTTCTACTAGTAAATCAATCAGCCAATCAAATCAATCAATTGATTAATTGATTGACTGACTGATCAGTTGGTCTAATCAAGCAATCAGTCAGTCAATTGATAGTTCAATTAATCAATTAGCCTAATTAATCAATCAGCAGTGGCCGCCATGTCCCGCCTATTTCTGTTTCAGCTGCTTCTTCAAAGCTGCTCAATATATAATTCTTAATCAAGCAATCACTCAATCAATCATTCAATCAATTAACCTATCAGGACGCCACTCTGTCCCTTCTGCTTCTGTTGCGCCTTCTGCAGTAGGCTAGTGAAGCTGATAAGCCCTACTACCGATCAATAAATCAATCAAACAAACAATCAATCAATCAAGCAGCAAATTAAATCAATCATTCAATCAACGCAGCGATGTATTCATAAATCAAGAAATAACGAAAGCAATCAATCAATAGACCAAATCAATCATTAAACAAATCCGATCATACTAGTATAGTATGGTTGGTAGTTTGAGCTTAAAGTCGTTGTGTCATAACTAGATGATTAGCGACTGCTAAAATATCAACCAACGACCAGCTCAAGGTCAGTGAGGTCAAATTAGCTCAAGACGTAGTGCAATGTCTTGGCACAGGTAATCATTGCAATGAGGCAAATAATTGCCTCTGCAAGCAATTACTAGTATAGTGTAGTGGTGTAAGTGGTGTAAGTGGTGTAGTGGTGTAGTGGTGTAAGTGGTGTAAGTGGTGTAGTGGTGTAGTGGTGTAAGTGGTGTAAGTGGTGTAAGTGGTGTAGTGGTGTAGTGGTGTAAGTGGTGTAAGTGGTGTAAGTGGTGTAAGTGGTGTAGTGGTGTAGTGGTGTAAGTGGTGTAGTGGTGTAGTGGTGTAAGAGCTCATTAATTAATTTAATTTCATGAGAAAAAGGTAGGCTACAGAGATATGCCTACAATTTGATTATTAAAATATCCATCAGGCACTTAATTGAGTTATAAAAAAAGGAATATCATATATTGTTGTTTACATTTTTATGCCCAGGTCACGTGACGGGGCGGGGCACTGGAGAGCTAACGGGGGAAGGGCCAGCAGTATATCAGCCAGCACCCGCTTGTCAATCACAGCCAATACAATGTATAGATATGACGATGACTCATCTAAGCCACGCCTCTCTGATGGCTCCATTAAACTACACGCAGCTAACTCCACCCCCACCACACCATTGTGAATTAAACCTGAACTATTAACTGTGACAGTAAAGCTGTAAAGATAAGTTTAATGTCTGTTTCCGTATCGAAGGATACTGTCAGAGACGGACCCGGCTGGGACTCAAACCCGTGACATCTTGCTTATCGAGCAAGCGTGTTACTATGCTATTAAACCGGGCTGTAGCCTAATGACTATAAAATCATTTTCGGGTGGTCGGCTTCTTTTTGGAGTCAGTGGCATGGATAGAAAAGGAAGATGCAGAAGATCCTGAGGAGGACAACAGGATGACAATATTCAATCAACATATATAGCTTTATATACGCACACTCATCGCACAATCTCAGAAGCACATTGAGCAGTAAGTGTAGAGTAGTCTAACCTGCCATATTGCCACAACTAGGCCTAATGTGAATGCCAGACTGGAATTTTGGCGACAAAGTATATAGATGTCATGGCGTAGACTGCTGGAGGGGATATATTAGCTAAGTCGTCAGGAGTCTATCTAGACTTGAAGACAACAGGTAGGACCACTCTGACTTTCACTACAGCAACTGGATTAGTCGCCCCTTACGATACGTCCGGTTTTGGTCTGGTCTCGATTCTCACGTGTCGCAGAAACAATAAGGTGAATTTTCCGGAACGAAAACGATAATACGTATTGTCTAACGTGGGCCTACTCCTCAAAGTGTATTAATATGTCATGGGATTCAGCGATTGTATTGCATAATAATACAAATGTTCTGATAATTAGGATTATTTGAATATAATTGAGATAAGTCGGTTCAACAAACCATAGGCCTAATTGAATGTAAGAGCGGACTTTGAATAAATCCATATATTTTTATCGTGATTATACCTGCCACTGAACGATGTGATTCAGCGAGACATCTAATTCTAACGGTATAAGATTCGTTCTGACCTTCATTGCGGATCAAACAGTTACTGTCAGTTGGTAATTATTTTTATTTAAATTATAATAATTGACACAAATATTACGTATGCCAATCAGGGGTGGCGCCTCTCATTCGGCCAGTACGGCCAATGCCGTACTGCTTTTCTGACAGTACAGCCATGCCTATTTCTGGCCGTACCACTTTTACCCCTTGACATTGTTGACAAGATATGGGGCCGTACCACTTTTAGACCAAATTTAAGAACTTAAAGTAAAATTTAATTAAGAGGTTCAGGCAATGTAGCGTCAAAAACTTTGACAGCTCGTCTGCAACGAGTGTCTTGTGATTAGAGTTATTTGTTAGATGTAAGTTTTTGTGTGTGACTTTCAAATTAAAGTCTTAAGAAAATAACTGGCCGTGCCAGTTATGGACGTGGTACGACCATTCCTATGTGTGGCCGTACCACTTTCCAAGTGGTAGCGCCACCCCTGGTGCCAATTCTAAAATTTTGTAACTAACACTGCATAATTATGCCAATTTGACGCGAGCTAATCTCATAAATGTATGCTTTAATGTTTACTTCGTAATCTCTTCGAGGCCAATAATTACTCTATTTGTTGTATCTATCTGCCAATCGATTGTCTATTACCAGGCGCTTAAGACACACATTCCTACACACATAGATCTATAATTGATCTATCTGTGGTGTCTCGCTCACTAATGAGCAAATTGAGCATTGCATCGTGTAGTATACGAATTCAGAATCGGCTTTGTTTAATCACTGAGCGACATTTCAGTGAGCCACACACTTGGCGACAATGCACTGTGTTCCGTGACGCTTGAATGAGGGTAAGATACTGCTTCTATGATTCTATGGGCCCTCTTCTGAATAATTATGTAAAAGAATTTAATATTTGCGTTAATATCTAGCCTACGTTAATATAATGAATTATACTTTTAATATAGCATTTAAAAGAAAAAACAATTCTGCCAAGTATTTGAATATTAAATTTAGTTTTACGTTGGTGCTATTGTTGCCCACCCAGGATACCAGCTGTGGTGCTGACACCCTCTATCCTCTCATCGGGAGGGTTTCAGGGCTCACCCAAGCGTTAGGCAGCTATGCCTCACAGGGTTTGCTTAATAAATGTGGGTATGGAATGTTGAGTCCGGATTCACCAGCCCATCCGATCACCGTCATAAGACGTCATTCATAGAAGTACTAATATAATATACACTAGAACTATAATAAGTTACGCTCTCATGGCTGCATGACTGCACTCCGGATGTTGATGTACTGTATGTAACTCAATAGTACAAGATTTCTGGAAGGCTATTTTGTCTTCGATCATCTAGGCTGATCAATTTCTCTTTAAATTGCTACATGAAAGTAACCGCATTGTATTTCTAACACACACAATATACTAGATGAAAGAGATAACACGTTTCTCGTTACAAGTTCTGTAGAGGAAGTGGCTGCTCCAGGATATCCAGGTGTCCTTTATATTCTTTAATACTGTACTATAGATTTAATACTAGCTGAACTGTAGTATTATTTCAAGGACTTGATTTCCCTCTGGCAATTTGTAGATGCTCTAAATATTCAGATGCTACTTATCACATAAGCTGTGTTGAAATAAAAATAATTGTGAAACAGTCTAATCTATTTTGACATGCATTTTGCAGTTACTATGCTGTACAAGCTTATATTTAAATATATTTGGTGAGATCATGGCGTAGGCAACATTGGGTGAATAATGCATAAGAATTTATAAAAATAAGAAAAAAGGAGAATAAAATAATAAAATAAAATAATTTATAAGAATAATTTATAGAAATTTTCAGGCGTGCTCTCTCATCCTAATAGGTTTTACTGCTGACCGATTACTTTCAAAATGGAATAAATGAATTGTGCCCGTGATGGGTCCGGGAAACTTGAAAATAGCCCACTATGAAATTTCACGTGTTTTATATGAGCCTCCTGACGCAGCTATTGCAGTGAAGGGGGAGGCAGACTTTAATAGTGTACTTAATGTAGGCCTACCAATGGGGATTGGGAAGCTAATATTCCAGACAGAAATCTTGCAAATTTGTGTGCGAGTGCGGCCTATGACAGTCTAGGCTACTTTTACCTTCACTGATCAAAAACTCCTCTGAGGTACTTAGCTTTCAGAGGCCCTCAGGCGCTATGAAAATGTCATTGTGTGCTGCAGTGTATTGTATTGTATTAAAAGGACAAATGATTAGTCCTTTCCCTACACCATGTGTTGATAGTTGTCAGCTTTATTAAAATTGATGTTTTTATCCCTCTCCCCAGTCCCACCTCTTCCCCATTCCCACCTCTTCCCCAGCCCCACCTCTACCCCAATCCCACCTCTTCCCATCGTACATCGAACTTAGTTTGTCCCACTCGCGCATAGTCAGTCTCCATGCGCTCAAAGGATCAGGGGATACCAGTAAACAAGATTTTCTTCTAACTTCTAGCACCGCCGTCTAAAGTCTTTAACCTGAGTACATGTAGCTCCATTCCAACTGTGCAACATCATTATTTCCCACATATTTTCACACATGACATAAGCACATGCTAGTTTACTTTCTTAGTTGCTCTTTTTCTGTTTTCTTGTTATCCAGCGCCCTCAAAAAATTCCTTATTCACCACTGCTCAACTTGGAATGAAATGTTTTCTTGCAACATTAGGCTACCTGAGATATAAACTTACGGGCCCAAATTAAATAACACTTTACTTTTTTATAAATAATTGTCTACCTTATAAAGCGCTTTTTACAAGAACTACTAGGTTAAAAATGTGTGCTGAAATCGCTCAGGATCGGGATCAGCTCCACGCCTACGTTCGGTAACGAATATGGTATACAACCTTTACCTTTTACTAGGTCAAAAATAATTGTCTTCACCTTATTCCGTACAACTTGTAACACAAATTTGCAATGATTGTACATATTTTCGATGTGATCTACTTTAAAACAATCATTGTAAACATGTACTGCATTCAGGGGTGTCTAGCCCTATACCTTCATGGCGCAGTCTGCGCCATACACCCTTGATGCTGAATGTCGCTGGCTTTATTCAAGCGAGCGACATTCTTAGGGGGTAGCTTCATGTTTGGTGTCAACAATTTTTTTTTGAGGAGGGGACCTTGCGCCATAAAGTTATTTGAAATTTGGGGGTATTGACGCCACTGACTACATTCCGACTAATTGCTCCCGTGTGTATGGTCTGATGGTCCTGTGAAGAAATAGTGTAAGAATTAAGATGAGCAGATGATCATAGTATTGTAAGATATGAGAGGAGGACAAAGATCACTTAGAGCCGAGCAGTTATCACTTCTTTTATATTTGCATTCGTTTTTTCATCTATCAGTCTGTCGGTTCTATCGTTATCACATTCTATCATGGATTGATTGACTGATTGATGATTCATTGGTTAATACTTCGTCAAAACTTATACTGATTGCTTGATTGATTGACTCACTCTTTCATTCTTATCTCTTCTGGATAAATATCTGTTAATATCCCACTCGACGTATCTAATAAATAATATCGTTGACTTTGGAAACGAACTTTAAACCCTCGTGTTCACTCCATTTTGGCAACAATTATGTTTACGACAGAGGTACTAGTCCTATACAAGGCATGTAGACCTGAAATATTAACAGAAACTTGAGAATATGTCAACTGAAAACTGCACATGTTTTGTAAAAGTCAACAAACGCAGATATTTTCATGCTGAGGAAGCAACGGTATATCACATCGGAAATCAGAGTATTCCAAGAAAAAAGGTTACATTTTGGGTGTGGTAAAGGAATGACCTTTTTGATTAGATCAACTTGATGATCGTTGGGTTGCTCATTGGTGAGCGTGATAGCAGGGGCGGCGGCGGGGTGGTAGGTACTGGGGGTGGGGGGGTCCGGACCCCTGGACCTCCCCGGCCAGCGCGGCCGCCCCTGCGTGATAGCAGACTGTGTTTCAGAATAGGTTGTGTACCTTGAACCTGCCATTTGGCAGTGCACTAGAGAGAGAGAGAGAGATAGTGTTAGTATACATCTGTGAGAACACCTAGTAGGCAAATTCATAAATCAGGCAATTACGGGTCAGACTCATTATTCCTACCTTTATCACACAGACTGGAATATAAAAAAACTGAAGTGGTCCGAAATGTAAGATATTGGTAGGCTGACCTATTCTCGTAGAAATGATGTATGTAAGGAATCATGACCCCTGTAGCAGCCTACAGAATTGATTAGCTCGTCTCGATCCAGCCTTACACTCTAAAAACTGACTGTACTATTTCCTCTCTCGTTCTGACAGTGACACCATTCCGTGAAACTGTAAACAGATTCATGAATAATGTCTGCATATAGAACAACCGTCAACCGATTCCTGTGTTTTTTCTTTATTTATTTTTATTTTATTTTACTTTTGTCACGTTAGGAACGACAGCCCAATACAGAAATAGGCCTACATTATTGCAAAAATTGATGAAAAATTAATGACAAAGGCTAAAAGCTTAAAACATCAAGTAACGCCAACAAAGAAAACGAAATGCCAAAGAAAACGTCTTGAGACATTAACTTAATACATGATTAGTGCCCTAACAGAGCTTTCGCTCTACATGTAGCCTATTGTCCATTCCTTTTTATCGTTTCATGCTTTTGTGTAATTAAGGAAGAATTGAAGAACAGGAGCATTTAACTAAGGCTTTGCTTCCCTGAACTCAAATTTCCCGAGACTAAGCAGTCTAAGCTAATCTCTCATTTCTCAGTTTCAGAGAGAAAATGTTAGTAGGCCTAAGACTTATTTCAAGTCTATTAGTATAAAATATGAACGACAAATGCAATAGGAATTTAGGGATCCTAGAGTTTACCTTTTTGATATTTCCTATGATATGTTTCTTTAAAACCGGGTTAATAATTATTATGATTGTAGAAGTAAAAGTTGACTAATCATGCATCTCTACCGCTGAATTTATGAAGATAATTTTTTTTAAGGACTATCGGTACCGATTAGACCTAGCCTATAGAAGCTGGAGTTGATTTAGGGGGACCACTGAGAAGGGGGTGGGTGGGGGCCATGGCTTCAATGGATTTTAAAATTATTTATATTTGACCCGTTCAAATACAAATTTTGGATCCTTTGTCCCCTCGATTAGCCTCGATTTAACTTGGCCCCCACGAGAAAAGGATAGTAAAAAGAAAGTGTGGCCCCCTAAAAATTTCCTCGATTCGTCACTGCCTATTATGTATGTGCAATTTATTAAAAATAATCTTCTAACCTAATACACTAGACAGAACGGTACTTAAGCGATGAAAATGCATACAGTAATTAGACTGCTTATTCCACTTTATTTAACACAATCAGACCAAAAACTATCCATGCATATTAAGTATAATAAATAGACTTTCTGTATGATACTATTTAGAAATGAAAAGAAGAAGTTCTGAGAGATTTGAGTAAAATCGTCTTCGCCATATATCTAATTGCTTTTTAGTGAAAGCAGATATTAAATTTTACGAATGTAGGACTAATCGCGTTGAAGTAGTTTCAAGTTTAGATTCGATGAGAATTTGAAATGGACTTACCGTCTAGCCGTGACCCACAGGTGGGTCGCTGACTTCTTTCAAGTGAACGAAGTCTCAAAAAATCATTCTTTTAAAAATAATTATTTTAGTAGTAGCCTATAAACAGTCTTTAGTAGGTCAATATAAAATGATTGGTGTGTCATGAATAAAATTTTAGATTTTTACTGGGTCGCAATCCCGTAGAGTTTGATAAACACCTGATCTAGTGTACGTCATAAGGAATATATTTGGAGTGGGTATAGCCATCGATACGTATACGTTAGGATACATCCCTGACATAGTCTTCGGATGGGTAACCGGACGCTAAATCCGCACTCCGCATTAATTAATTGATTGATCATGGTAGGCCGATATAAGTCTCTGAAAGCATCTATGAATGCAGAAACAGACGTTAAACCTAGGTCTAAAACTTTTTAAAATTGACCAAGCCCTCATATTAGAAAAACATATCTAAAATGTTGGCATGCATTTCTATGTCCAGCATTCGGTTTCTGACTGGACATTTAAACTGAAGACGACATTGATAGGGGTTTATAGAGAGTCAAAGGAATGGTCATTCTAAGTTAGAAACGGCTCCCAGGGGTTGCATTCCAGTCAGATTATCAGCGTAAAATCGCCTCAACATGAAATTGAGACCGGCCCGACTGAGCCTGATAATATTAAGCTTGTTCTGGAATGGCCGTCACTCGATTCTTGGCAGTGGAGGGTAAAAATTCAGTTTACTGGATGGGGGTTCTGTAAGAGTATCAGTACTTTTGTATTTACCATGTGGTAGCATGGCAGACCTGTTACCCATTAACAAATTTACACAACCGATTTCAGTCAATATACACAACCCAATCGATTTTGGTCTATGTTACACATCTAACCTAACCCTAAAATAGACTCTAACTTGACTGAAATCGGTTAGGTTGTGCAAATTTGATACCCGTTATCCTCGAATATAAACAGATTCCTGACGACATGGCTAATGAAGACGCGCCAACTCTCCTTATGTCGTACCTCATCCTTCAGTTGTCCTAGCCACAGGTCAGTCAATTCCTGGATCACATCCAACCACTTAGTTTTCTGTCACCCTCTTTTCTTTTTCGCTCCCCATGCCAAGCATTATTGCCTACGGTACTCTGCATGTAGTTACAGGTAGTTAGACCTACAGTGCATCAATTCTTCCTAATAATCTAGTGTCATTTATTAAACAACAAAACAGGTTAACCTTATCACAATTAAATATTCTGTTTCTACTTCACCTGACCAGTCTGACCTTCCTGCCTATAAACTTCCTTTCCGCACAATATTTTAAGGCTTCTGGGTTGATTCAAAGTGGTCTTTTTTTTATAATTTTTCACCTACTGTAGATTTTTGGACTTACAAAAAGAACCACATTTTTATTGAATATTTTAACAAGTAGCGCAGCTATGTAATATATTTATACACATCTCCATGTTTTATCATTTTCCATTTTCTCAACTTTTTAACGATATAGTTGGCGGTGGCTTTGCGATTTTTAGAAAAGTTAGATGTGTATGACGTGCTACTAACAGTAATATTTCGTACCGAAGCCATTTGGAGAGTTTATTACTCTCACATATTGAGATAATTAGTCTACAAAGTAGGGGGGGGGGGCTTAGCCCTCAAACCCGTCCTCCTGCAAAGTTACTTGATTCTTAGTAAGGCTATTTGAGGGAGTAGTTCAAGTTTATTGCTTGCTATTTCATGAGCGATTTTTAGAATGGGTCGGGAGCAAGGCCGGTTGACGATGTTTAACTGCTAATAATACAATAACGCAATTGTGATATAGTGACATGAGCTCCCACTGATAACATCATATTCAGCACTGTTTAAATGGCTGCAAGATAGCAAAAAATGCTCATCACATCTACAGTGTATGTGAATAGGCAATAACAAATGAGAATAATAAAAATATTATGTAGTAAAAAATAGGTAATCTAAAAAGAGAGTAGGCTACTTGTTCCGAAATACGGCTGTATAAATTGAATGCTCTGATAGTAGATAATATAGCTGATAATATAACAGTGAAAGCTGTGATCGCCTTCGTCCTGCATGGACGTACCAGAGGGCGAGCGAGAAAATATAGAAAGATAGAGTGAGATTGCAAATGAGAAAATGTGAATTTACCACAGTTTGTCATAATCGTCATCAATTTTTTTTGCCTTTGTTTGTTTATGCTTAGTTAACTAAATTATAAATCTGTCCTTTCATAGTTTTTGGCATTTGTGTTAGATAATTGTTTCTTCTCTTTCTCTCTCTCTCTCTCTCTCTCTTTCTCTCCC
>JAQFZF010004760.1:0-10356 GCA_034695365.1 Enchytraeus norvegicus
ATTCAAGGTGAGTGTTGAGACGCGAATGTATGACTTTCTCAAGTATTTTAGAGATGAAGTTGAGATTGGAAATAGGGTGATAGCTTGAAAGTTCATCTTTTGGGAGTGATTGTTTCTTTAACAGAGGTAAAACGACAGCAGTTTTTCTGCAAATTCATCAGGAATTTATTGTATTTAAGAACAATGGGACGCTGAAACTAAAATTCACTGGATGCTAAGTTTCATTGGATGCTTTCTGGATTACGGTTAAGAAAGAATATCCTCGGTTATCCGACAGAGCTATCAGAGTACCGCTTCCCTTTTCTACATAGTGGCCTATCAGATTTTATGTGAAATGGACTTTTAAACTTTGGTTCTAATAAAAATGAAAGCGATCGCCGATCAAGCATTAAAAGCATTGATCTGGAACTTCTGGCTGCGTTTTCAAAGATTGAGCCTATTATAAAACGTGTATGTTCCTTCAAATAAGCACAGGGTTAACAAATTCAGTGCAGGGCTATAACTTTTTACCCCATACTTGTATATAAACTGCTAGAATTGCGAGAAAATCTCTACTAGTACAGTGTGTGGGCGGGATTCTTGGAAAAATTAGGTATTTCTGGAAAAATTTAAGTGCGCCGTGGATGGAAAAAGGTTGCGGAGCACTAGGATACATCATGGGCTACATTACCGCGTCACGCACAGGGTACTGCATGCATTAGCTATAGGCCTAGAGGCGAATTCCAAGAGGAATCCCGGCTTTCTTACCATCTAGCAAAATTCTGTAGAGGTTGGTTCATATCAAAATTTTCCTGCGGATCCGCAAAATGCGGCCCTGTCTTAACAGTATTACAGCCTACCTGGTATACACATTTCCACTTTGAATTCCTATTAGGGGTTTGGGTTAGGGTTAGGGTTAGTTTTCAAGAAAAATTAGAACTAGGCCTAATCTGAACCATGCGTTCCTCTATTTACATTGCGGATTTAGCAGGGCAATTTCGAGATCGACCTTTTTCGCAAAATCCTATGGCTTTCCTTCATTATGCTTATTATTTTGAGAAGTAGGCCTATGCAATCCAGTTATAAAGTAAAAGCTCCTAAAGGGCCTTTCACATATTAGCCTATGTAACGCTCAGAGAGTGGGCAGGGTCCTGTTTTGTTAGCGTTATATTGGGTGGGGTGGGAGTAGGTTGAAGGTTTTGATCTATAACAAAATATTTTTGTTAACCACAACAATAGCACTAGTAAAGAAAATGTTGCCGTCGTCCATAACAACATCGATCACAATTAAACCAAATCCAATCCGACAAGTAGCAGATGAAAGGTCCAGTACAAGGTGCAGATATCCAGAAAATATCCAGCAAATCAGTCCATGGAGAGAGTCCTAATCAAAGGAAGGAGCTTTAGGTTTTAGTCGCAGCTCATAGAAACTAGATAGAAAGAGATACCAAAAAGGTAGGTAGGCCTATCCATCTGCTTATGAAACTGCTCATACGAAAGAGAAGGTTAATGGGAAGAATAAGATGAAGCTCGATCTAACAGTGGACTACAGCGAGACTACAGATCTGTGGAGCAGCACGTTGGAAAGAGCGTTTGGACAATTTGCAGCACCATGGAATGCTAGATCTCTCAAGAGTTAGGAGCTTAGAAGACTGAGTAGTAGAGGACTGTTTCACTTATATATCAAGTCAGACATGTCCACATTGCCCAGGCTCGACCATCGACTTCTACGTTAAAGAAATAGTTTTTAAACGATTCGCTTTTTAACGAATCGTTAACAAAACTATCATCCGTGTTGGATCCGGGAATTGAAAGTTGAGAATTTAGACCAACCGAAAACTGCTCGTGTCGTAAGAGACGACTAACAGTAACAGAGGTAGCTATGTTGTCGCTCTTCCGGGCTTCCAGTTGTAGAGAACAACGAACTACTGCTGCCCTGAGAATGACTGGGAATACTGACTTACTATGGTTATGTTAAGTTGGTCTACTCTTTCAGCAAGTAGCCTAATGATTCATCTGGCATATCTAATTTTGACTTTGCCACTGGGCTATTTTAAGTGCTGATTCACTGTACTTTATATTGAATGTATTATTGTGTAAAGAAATCGCCTCTAGTATGTGGTCAATTTTATTTTTTCCGGTTAAAGGGGGTGGGTGGGTAGGTAACTGATTTATTATATAATTAGGGGGTGGGTGGGTCCCAGTAGCTGTTATATCACGTTATAAGGGGTGGGTGGGTGTGTAACAAATGACCTTTTTAGAGTTATAGGCCTACACTCTGAGTAAAAAAACATGTGCGCAGTCTCTCGCCCATAACTTTGCATTTGTAACCCGATAAAAAATTTCTTATTGCCTAGTTGGAATCAGGATGAAATTTGCCATAAGACATCGTAAAGTAATTCTGTTAATTACAATAGAAAATAAACACCGTAGACGAGTTGAAGCAGCGCCTGGTAGACGTTTGGCAGAGCATGCAGCAAACTGTCTCCTTCACCACGCAATCGATGAGAGGCGCAAGCATATCAGAGCTTATGTTCGAGTCAAATGAGGATGTTTTGAGAATATTCTGTGACTGTTGACAGTAGGCCTACCTGTATAACATCGTTTGTTTCGTGTGTTTTGTTGTTATTAGTCAAGTCACAGATTCACAAGTCTAAGCATTCTGAAACGATTTACATACTAAAACTGAACATCTTCAATCGCACACATTTTCAAGCACTGCTTTAACGCAACAGTAAGTAATTGACGGAGATACGTTACGCTATCTGATAGCAAATCTTACTCTGATTCGATTGATGCAAGAAATTCTTAGATCGGTTTACATATGCCAAAGTTATGGGCGAAAGACTGCGCACATGTTTTTTTTACTCAGAGTGTATAATATATGAAAGACCCCTTAAGCCTAGTCAGCATAATTATAGACCAATAAAAAAACTCAGCGTGGTATATCACCTAATTTTAAAATGAAATGAAAATCTATCAGCAGGAACTTGCTCAAATTTTGTCTCAAGGTACTCAACCCATAGATATTGTTAATTATCCATATAACAGTTTTCCAAGAAAAAATTAAAAAGTTAGGTGATATAGCCAGCTGAGTTTTTGTTAGAAAATGGTCTATGGCGCTAAGTTCTAGAGATTAGGCGATTTAAATGAAAATCTATCAGAAGGAGCTTGCTCAAATTGTGTCTCAAAGTACTCAAACCATAGATAATGTCAATTATCCATACAGCAGTTTCTCCCAAATAAAAAGTTAGGTGTTATATCCCGGTGATTTTTTTAAAGAAAATGGTCTATGGAACTAAGTTATCTAGATCAGACGATTTAAATGAAAATCTATCGCCAGGAATTTGTTCAAATTTGGTCTCAAAATACTCAACCCATAGCCCATGCCTATCAAGCACATAGCAATAATAAAAAAGATTTCTCCTGACCCCGTCGTTTATTCTCCCCCCCTTCGATTCGATTTTTATGGCATATATATATATATATATATATAATATTATATATATGCCATTATACCTGGTAATGTTAGACCGGGCCATTCAAGTATATACAGGGTGAGGAAAAGAAGAACAACCGCTTAGCGAAATCTCAATAACTTAATCGATACTCAAGATTTTGTAACAATATTTTACACACTTCTAGAGGAGGTTGTTTGACATCTACCCTCCGAATTTGGTCGAAAAATATGTATAAATGAAAAAGTTACAGAGTTTCTGCGAAGAAAACGGAAAAACAAATTAACAAAGCTTATGCCAAAGCTGTGGTATGAACTCGATCAAGAATGGATCGAGCAGCATTGTATGGGATTCGTCAAGAAAGATGAGTGGCCACAAAAATTTCAAACCTCTAGACTACTAACCACGACTGGAGATATGTACTTGAGCGGTACAAAGGTCAAACATGTGCGGTAGTCAAGTGTAAAGCAATGCGAAAATAATTATTTTTAAGCATCCAACAAGGTTGAAATCAAGACTGTGCTGTAGACAAACTGGGAAGACTAAGACTTGCCACAAGAGGCCGTCGACCTGGCTGTACTAGCATTCCGGAAAAGTACAGGATCGCATTCGAAGAGATGACGGTCACTCTGAACACCTATTCAAATTAAAATCGACACAAACAACAAACGGCCCTCTTCAAATTCACAATTCAATTGAAAAAGAATGAATGACTGTTGAATAAGGGTTGTAATTTTTTTTTTCGATTTTTTCGTAGAAACTCTGTAACTTTTTCATTAACAAATATTTTTCGACGGTAGATGTCAAAAAACCTCCTCTAGAAGTCTGTAAAATATTTTTACAGGGGTTGTTTTTTTGCCTCACCCTCTACACTGTGATTCATAAAAAAGGCACCAAAATATTTTTTGCCATATCTTCCATACAATCTTACCAAATTGGCTGAAAATTTCAATAATGAATCCAAAATGAAATGTGCATCAAACAAATGTGAGCTTGTTACTTTTTCTTTAGTAATTGCTAGGATACCAGTAGCGGAAGTTGATTGTTTGTAAACAAGCAATAACGGCATGGTTTTCACAACAAAAGACAAAATTTTTATTAAGAACTTGCTACTGCTGAAAGATTACAGCAGTCATCGCTTGATTAAAGAGTTCCCGAATAAGGTTTTGAAAAAAATGGCCTCGAAAAGTTCAGTGACCTGAAGCAGCGCCTCGTCACTGTCAGCGTCTGGTCTCCGCCGAAACGGAGCATCTTTGATAAGGCCATCGAGCAGTGGCGGCGAAGGTTGAGGGCCTGTATTTGAGCCAAAGTTGAACATTTCGAACAATTGCTAATTTTAAACATTACTGTTTCTTAGACGTTACTGTTAAAACGTAATTGTTGTTTACTGTTACTTATTATCACACTTTAGTTAAATTATGCTGATCTGTATCTATGTTACACAGAGATTATTGACTTTAAAGTTTAGCAAGTTAGTGTGAAGCTGGTAATTGATTCATGTAGTAAATGTTGATATCACTTTGAACCAAATTTATTGACGAAACATCCCCACAAAATTTTATGCAAATCGGCTGACCTTTATGGAAGATATGATAAATATATATTTGTGTCTTTTATGTCTCACAGTGTAGTATTTAATATAAAGACATTGCTACTATATCATAGTAATTACAACAAAGTTACTAGCATCATTCATCAAAGTAGAATATTCGTACTGTGAGTGCGACAAAACAGTACATCAAGTATTGTAAAGGCAACATTAATCAATATATGTAAACATGAGTGTGCATCAGTCCTATGTAGAATTAAACCGATGTACATCTACGACATAATGAACTGAGATATGACCTGATAGTGTTGTTTGAGCCAGCGTATGGTGAGAGGCAGACGATTCCAAGGTCCAGTCCTCAACATCTCACTCAGCACTCTCACCTTGTACTCAAATCTCCTCTCTGTCTTACGCTTCCCTGCCACATGTCTCAGTCGCCGAGATATGTCCGGCTTAGTCCATGCCCACTCAAACTATGTACAAATGACAACAACAATAATAACAGTTAGAACTATGTCATTTTCAATACAAGATTGATTTTGAAAAATAAAGGTCTAGGCTCAGTTAATATACAGTCGTTTACATGATATATAGATAAATACTTTGATTTGTGTCGACACATGTACAACAGACAATATTTTAATTGTGAATCATTTTAATAAATTATATATACCAATAAATATTTATTTAATATTATATATGGGCTATTTCACGTCAAATCAACACAGTTTTGAATAAAATTCGACATGATAGTCTCAGTTTTTCTTGAAAATTGGAACAGTTTGGTGAAAAAAAAATTTCTCCAAAATTTGAGATTTTTTGATCAACCGGTCTTCGAGATACAGGTCGACAAACTTTGACCGAAACGTGATGACCCGAATGGGTCGAACGATCATATCTTAGCTCCTATGGGAGCTACAGCAAAGTAAGCTACAGGAAGTTCATTCTTATATCAAATGAAAGGTATTTTGAAGCTCCATCTGGGCAATGCATTCCCGAATAAATATTCTGCACACAGCAAAAATTATAAACCATCGAAGTCTTCTGACCTCGACCCGGGTTGGTTCGACAAATCCAAATTTTTTCTTATATTTTTCATATCATCTACTAACTATACTAAACACTCACACAAAATATCAGAGTGAGATTTCTCATAGTTTTTTCACAATAAATAATTGAAAATTAATTAACTTATATATTGAAGGGGAGTCATTTAAATTACTTCTAATTAACTAATATTGAAGTAATTAAGAATTATGAATTACTGCCTGTCATAGAGTCATGCAATTTTTTTACTTTAGGGCTAGGGTTAGGGTTAATGTTAGGGTAAGGGGTGGGGGTTGAGCTAGTGTTCACTGAAGTTACTTTTTACCAAAAAATTGTTGTTAAATTTTAACACCATTTCTATGAACGATACATTTTAAGGGGTCTCCATTCAATATTAAATTTAATTAATTTTAAGTTATTTATTACGAAGAAACTATCAGAGATCCCACTCTGATTTTTTGTATGAGTATTTAGTATATAGTCAGTAGATGATATGAAAATAATATGAAAAAATTCTGATTTGTCGAACCGACCCGGGTCAAGGTCAGAAGACTGATGGTTTATAATTTTTGTTGTGTGCAGAATATTCATTTATTAATGCATTTCCCAGATAGAGCTTCAAAATGCCTTTCATTTGATATAAGAATGAATGCTATAGCTCCCATAGGAGCTAAGATATGATCGTTCGACTGGTTCGGGTCATCGCATTTCGGTCAAAGTTTGTCGACCCGTATCTCGAAGACCGGTCGATCAAAGAAGCTAAAATTTTGAGAATATTTCTTTTCCACTAAACTCTCAAAACGTACAAATTTTCAACAATATCTGAGATGGTCACGTCGGGTGACTGTGTTTATTTGACATGGAATTTACCCATATAAATTATTGAAATAAACTTAATTCTAACTTCTGTTTCAGCGGCTGATAAACATGAGCGTCACCAGATGATGAATCGGACGTTCAACCGTTATTTGATTTGATACGGTAGGCTATTGATTCAAATACTTCGAGTCTAATTTGAGTATCAAATTTATCTCATACAAAAAACTTACATAATAATAGTTATAGGAATTTACTGTCTGTTTCCTTGTTCTAGACCATTAAACAGACGTTAAATTTGACTTTAGCCTAAAAACAAAGCTGATGTTAGAGACTTTCAAATGTAAATAAATGCAACATACCCTCAAAGCTGATATTATGTTTGGAAAGCCATGCACAATCAATATCATTTCCCTAAGCACAATTGCAAAGTAGCAGAAACATATAAATAATATTTCTCTCCACATCAACACATCAGTTTAAATAGAACTTCAAATATTTCGATTGTAATCGTTCAATCAGTGCCCTAAATCATCTCAATTTAAATACTGTGTTGCAACATGTAACATACTTATTTAGCATAAATTATCAAACTTAATCAACATACTTTTATATTAATTTAAAAAGAAAAGTGACCTCTGTACAAATCAAATTTTCCCTATCCAAATCAATCATTATTGACCACTACCAAGTCAACACTTTAGATGTTTATAATAAATACAGTGTGTGCGGGACTGTGGGTGGAGGATTATAGAGAGCTGAGTAACAACAACAATGCAATTAAAGTGCTACCGTTGTTGTTGCCCACCCCAAAGATCAGTTGTGGTGCTGAACTCCTCTATCTTCGTCCTTGGGAGCGATCATACAGGACTAGCCGCCAGGTATCCAGCAGCTCCGCTGCCTCGCAGGGGTTGTTCTATGGGTTCGTTTGCTGCGAACTGCAGTCCGTGCGGTATTAAAAATTACACGCCACCACAATTTGTAAACAAATCCATGTTTTGTAGCGAGATCTCTCGAACAATTTTTGTATTTTAGCGCCACCTACTACAAAAATGGCAGCTTCCATATGGAGCTCCATAAATCAAAAATAATTTAAATAGACCTACATAAAATAATGAATAAAACACTTTAAATGATGGAATAATTTGGACACTATAAAATTATTCATATATAATCATGTAATGAACGCTACAATTAATTAATTCATAAAATTCCATATGACAAAGGTCTGCTTATACTAAACAAGATGGCTTTCAAGAATTGGAACAGGACCGTGCAGTCGGTGCTCCACTTCAACGAGCTCCCCGATCCGCACGCAAATATGGTGGCTTGTGGCGTGGCTTAAGCGTGGCATGGTTATCAAAAACAACAAAGTAGGGAAAAATTCCCCAATCTCCATGTTCTCCAGGTCTTGTGAACAAATCCCATAAGTCTATTGGAGTAAGTGTTGTTTGTATTTGTGTGCATTGAAAAAGGTGTACACATTGTGTCATGTGTTTGATCACAGCAAAGGAGGCGGAGTGGTGATGGGTGTTCGGAGGGGTTAATTTTGTGTCAGTAGGATAAAAGGAAGGGTGATTTGTTTGTAATTGTGTTAGAAGGCGTCTATGATATCTGGTTAGTGTTTCTTCTGAGTGGTGGAATTCTAGAGCTTGCATTTCTAGTATTTTGTTTTCTGGTGTTGTGCATTTGTGATTGGTTACTGCAAGACTATGGGGTCATCCATATATTACGTCATCACGGGGGGTGGGAGGTTCGGGCCTTGATGACGTCATCAATGGCAAATTTTATCACACGCCTTTTGTCGCTATATGCCGAAACCGAACTATTTTTTCTTAATCATACAATTTTTTTTCTTAAAAAACTTCATGAAATGTGTGCGAAAGCTTAATATACGAGGGGCGTTCAACAAGTCTTGATCATTGCTTAATAATTTTACTACTACTTGTCAGAAATTGTTCAAATTTCCCAGTAACATTAACTAGAATCAGACTGACATCCTTGGTAAATATAATTTTTTTATTCGCTAGGTGGCCGCACTTATCCATACTCAAGATGACCGCCCATATTGGCGCCCTTTGGCCCTATTAAGCAAACAACTGTAATTGAATTTCTTATGAAAGTGGGAATAGCTGCAAGGGAAATCAGTGATTGATTAGAAAAAGTTTATGAAGAATCTGCACTTAGTGTTATCCGAGTGTTAGGCGATGGCTGACCTACTTTGAAGGTGACAGAAGTGAAATTTTAGACAAACAACGTTCTGGTCATCTGGCGAAACCGATGAGAGAAGGGTGTAGCGTACAGTAGTAACTATATTGAAAAATAAATGCCATTAATGTAAGATTTTGTACATTCATCAGCAATATGTTGTGTAATGTTGCTGCAAAATTTGAACAATTTCTAACAACTAGTTTTAAAATTATTAAGCAATGATCAAGACTTTTTGAACGCCCCTCGTATATGAACAGAACACCCAAATTCTATTTGGCCCATATATAGGTTGTTTCCTGCTACCACTTCCCACTCAGTGACCGTACATGTTTCAGTTCTCTAAGAGCCGCTACAGCTCATGACTCACCTCTGCACATGTTTCAGTTCTCTAAGAGCTGCTACAGCTCATGACTCACCTCTGTACATGTTTCAGTTCTCTAAGAGCCGCTACAGCTCATGACTCACCTCTGTACATGTTTCAGTTCTTTAAGAGCCACTACAGCTCATGCGCTGTGCTACATAGATCTGCATTATGCTAAATGATGACGTCATCAGCCTATTAGCTTAGTCAGTATATAACATTATCACTAAGACACTGCCTGGTGTAAAATTTTATCGCCAGTACTACTGGCAGCTTATGCTATACAGGTGACCTCATTTGAAAAGCTTTGAAACGATATTTGATTCATTTACACTTTGATTCATTTACACGGAACAATTGGTAGCTGTCGCTAGATTATATGCCGTTGTAGTTAATTTCCATCACTACTGTATATAAATATGAGATACAAAACAAACAACAATACCACACTCAATCTCATGGACTGTATAACAATATTTCCTGAATAGCTTATACAACATTAACAAAATAGCACTATACACTAATATACACTACACACTGTATAGTATCTATAGGCCTCCAGTACACAAGCAACAATTTTGCACATGTATGTACAAATGGCATTGTAGTACTTAAGTACTGTTAATATAAATTTTAATTCAATATTACCGGTACCGGTACTTAAAACTAAACAACTATTAATACTAAACTATTTTAGTGTACAGGGTGAGTTTTAAAAAAATCCCCTACGGGCAAAATCTCAATATCTCTGTCAAAACTCAAGGTATCTTTAAAATATTTTCAGGATATATAGAGGAGGTTTTTCCACATGTAACCTTCAAATTTGGTCGAAAAATATTAATTAATAAAAAAGTTACCGAGTTTCTACGGAAAAAGTAAAAAAAACATATTAACATAGCTTATTCAATAGCCATATGGTACAATATGGATCGTTG
>JAQFZF010004761.1:0-10355 GCA_034695365.1 Enchytraeus norvegicus
CCCCCCAACTCCTGCGGTTATTTTACCCTGGTATTGAGCACCCATCGATCAACTTAAAGTCCATCTCATCAGGCCTTCCCCAAACTTTTAATGATGTCTCTGTTAAGGAAACTTAGGACTTCTGAGGTGGTTACAATTTCCTTCCTCAGTGATTGCTTTGGTCGGCTTCTTCGAAATGCATACGCTTTCGGTTGGTTTATTCTCAAGATTCCTGGATCTATCTCTATGTACAATTGTATTTTATGGTATTATATTTAGAAATGATAAATTTCTGTAATATTGGTATAGATAATTCTATTGAATAAAATTATCTATGCCAATATTAGAGAAATTTATTATGGAAGCAGACGTTGAACTTATTTTGACAACAATTAAATTCAAAATTCAACAATTAAATAATTCAATTCAGCTTCATTAAGTTATAGCATAAACTTATAAGCTTATGCTATAACTTAATGAAAAAATTAATTATTTGCAGTTATGAGAGCCTGCATGTTGTCCGTGTAATTGTTCACATTTTACCGTCGTTCATAATTATCAATGCATGTGAAAGTTATCAAAATAAGTTTAACGTCTGCTTCCGTGTCCAATGATACTGTCAGAGACGGACCCGGCTGGGACTCTAATCCGTGACATCCTGCGTATCGAGCAAGGGGTGTTACTGACTATGCTATCTAACCTGGACATGGTTTATGTGTTGTATTGTATTGTATTGTATTGTATTGTATTGTATTGCATTGTATTGTATTGTATTGTATTGTATTGTATTGCGTGCTATTGCGTGGTATTGTGCGGTGTGTTGTGTAGGACACGGTTTAAGACAGTGGAAGATCTGAGAGGTTTTAAGTTTGCAGTTAACGACCCTGTGTCAATGTCAGGCAGCTTCTCCATGAGATCTGAGCTCAAGAAGATGGGTGTGGATGGGGCGTTCTTTGGTAGCATAGTCCAGTCAGGTGTGTAGCAATCAATCAATCAATCAATCAATCAATCAATATTGCGATCAATCTCTTACTCTCTATCAAATTATCAGCAGCTTTATATAGCGCTCTCTTAACTAAGTCTCAGAAGCTCATTGACCAATGAAGGGAAGAGTAGCCCAGACTGCCATAAGCCACATACGATGTGGCTAGGCCTCTGCAAGTCGAGAATTGAACCACCAATTAGTCTAGTAAACAGAGGCTATAGACCAGACTGCTCTGCCTTTCACTGCAGTATATGCGTTAGTTGATTCTTACGAAACCAATTCATTTGTCGGTTGATCTATTCTCAAGTTTCCTGACTAGTCAGTCAATCAATTTATCGATCAATCGATCTCTCCAATGCACTGCTAATGTCCCGGCTTGATAGACTAGTCGGTAGCAAGATTGCTGAATAAGTGCTGGATTGAATTTTAGTTTTTACTGCAAGATGGCTGGCCCAAGGTTCACATTTCTGCTTTGAGTAAACTGAAATATTTAATGCGTTTAAGTGGACTGGCTAGTATGCTTCTGTTGGAGACGCTTCTGATATCATCGTCAGATGATGAAACGAACATTAAACCTATATAGTATTGTATTGTATATTTAGGATCGCACAGAGAGTCTATAAAGATGGTGTTGAACGGGACAGCAGATGCGGCAGCTATAGACTCCAATGTGTGGAGGTATTGGTTGAAAGAGAACAGGGGTCTGGGGGACAAGCTTTCTATACTGTGTCACTGGGGCCCCTACCCTGTACAACCTATCTTCATTAACTCTAGGCTTAATGGTTAGTGTTATTGTGTGAATTTATAAACACCCGTGTAATTTTGTCAAGAAAGAATTAAATAGTTGCAAAATCAACGTAAAATTCAATTGAGCAGGTATTGGTCTTTCAGTAGTATTATTGAGAAATCGTTGATACTTAATAGAATCAGTTAGATTATAATAATCAGTTTTGTTACATAGTAAACCAGTTTTTCATCAAAGATCTTGTGAGATTTTTAATTAATTAATTGTTACAATTGTTCGGTCATGTTGTTGTTGTTGTTGCTTGCCAAGGATGTAAGCTGTGTAGCTTACACCCTTCATCTTCGCTACTTGGGAAGGGAGGGGTCCCTGACATAGCCTTCGGGTGAGGAACCAGACGTTAAATCCTCATTGTATTGTATTGTATTGTATTCAGGGCCCTCCGCCAGGTCTCTAGCAGCTCCGCCTGTTTGCAGGATCTTTCCCATAGGTCATGTGGCGTGAATGTTTTTAAAATTTGTTTTCATTTAATTTCAGTTACATTTGTAATTTTGTAATTTTACATATTTCACAGACTCTGTGAAGGAAGCGCTTGTATCTTGTCTAAAGAAAGTTCATCAACACCCCGTCTACCGAGAGAAGTTCCTCAAGTTTGGACTGAAGGGCTTTGCTCATGTTGATCCAACGTTCTTCAACGCGACAAAGGAAATCATGGACATCGTCAAAGATCAGAACATGCGTCCACGATACTATTAGGCACTATTAGGGACGGTGCAAGGCTGGAGTAAGCCCGGGTATCTGCCCCGGTAAATAATGTCTTTGCCCCGGCTTGCAGTATGATTGTTGTATCATAATTATAAATTTGCTCTGTAAATAATCTTCTCTGCCATGGTCTTGTCTTGGTTGGAAACATTTCTGGCACAGTCACTACATGATGTGTGGCATCCAACATACTATTAGGAACTGTTTATAGTATTGTGTTAGCCAAACTACTATTATGTACTTTACAGAGTATTGTGTAAGCTAAACAACTATTAAGTACTTAATAAAGTATTGTGGCAGCCAAACTACTATTGGAAACTTTATAGAGTACTTTGTTAGCCAAACTACTATTAGGAACTGTTTAGTGTTTATAGTACTGTGTCAGCCAAACTACTCTTAGGAATTTTACAGAGTATTGTTTTAGCCAAACTACTATTAGGAACTTTATAGAGTACTATGTTAGCCAAACTACTATTGGAAACTTTACAGAGTACTGTGTTAGCCAAACTACTACTAAAAACTTTATAGAGTACTGTGTTAGCCGAACTACTATTAGGAACTTTACAGAGTACTGTGTTAGCCAAACTACTATTAGGAACTTAACAGAGTACTGTGTTAGGCAAACTACTATTAGGAACTTTACAGAGTACTGTGTTAGCCAAACTACTATTAGGAACTTTATAGCCAAACTACTATTAGGAACTTTACAGAGTACTGTGTTAGCCAAACTACTATTAGGAACTTTTTATTAAAGGGTATTGTGTTATATTTTTGTTATGACAGCATTTAGTTATTATTAGGTAAAATGTTTTCTCTTTAAACTCTGAGCTTCTGGCATTCTTCGATAGGCTAATAATTATTTTCAATGTGTTTTGTAGAAGTTCAATTGGGTCACTGGATACCACTAAAGCTACTAAATAAAAGTAACTAATAATACTTAACACTATTGTCAACTATTATTGATTGTATTAATTTTGTACCAAATAGAGATCTCCTCTTATCTGTGACTTGCACACCTGAGTTTTTCCACTTTCCTGTTGATATTTAAGAAAATATATTCCGTATATTTGCGTTAAAATCGCTCGTAACTCAGTGGTCTGTAATGGACTGTAGGGCACTTTGTGTGGAGTAAAGCTGTAATAAGCTTAACCCAATCTTTGTGACGGTTGTGCTCGATTGTGTTGAGCCGTCCTGAAGAGAAGCCCTTTGGGCTTCTGAACCTTGACGTTAAACACACTCAAAGCTACCTACCTATATTTGCGTACCTAACCATCCAAGCGTCCATTAGAAGGACTGTTCACGAGTTCGTAACTTAGTAATTATATCGTCCTTAGATGATGAAACAAACATTAATTTGGACTAGTCGTTATCGCACTGGGCAGGAGGCTGTGGGTTCAATTCCCAGACAGGTCCGTCTCTGACATTATCCTTTGATGTCCTCATCGAGCTGACTTAAATCCTTAGCCATTTTATAATTGTCCTCTGATTCTCTTGTATCGAAATTCTCTTATACGATACTAATGTTTTAAAAGCGTGTGTTGTATTGCACTATGCTTTCGATTTATTTGTTTTACGAGTCTTTTAAGTAGACTTTGTGTTAGTATTATTTAATGCTAATGTTGTAGTTGTTGTTGCTCGCCAGGTTGTCAGCTGTGTTGCTTATCTTTTCCATCCTCGTCACTGTGGAAGGAGGGTTCATCCAGGGCCCGCCGCCAGGTCTCTAGCAGCTCCGCCACCACGCAGGGTCTTTCCCGTATGTCATGTGGTGTGACGTTTGAACTTGTTTGCATTGAAATATATGTATTGTGTCATGTGGTTGATCGGAACAAAGAGGGCAGAGAGGTGAAGGATGTGCGATTGGGTTGATTTTGTGTTTGTAGGCCAATAGGAAAGGAGATTTGTCTGCTCTAATTTGTTCTTGTAGCAGTCTTTGATATACAATACAATACGATGAGGATTTTACGTCCATATGCATCACCCGAAGACGATGTCAGGGGCATCGCCGTCGATATCTATTAAGAGTTTAATCCGAGTGGTGAATGCTTGGTATTGGTACGCATTGTTAGGTATTTTTGAGTAGTTTATCATCTGGTAGCTTATTATTTTGTATTCTACTACTGCAATTGTGTTTTGTCTTATGTTTTGTTTGATTTCTTCGTCTTTGAGTGGAATGAGTTAATTCTAACGTTGTTAACCTGTAAGAAACCTGCAGCCTTGCATTCCGCTATGGGTCAAGTATGTCGCATGATCCTCTTTTTGGTCAATGCATTGGCAAGTGCGTTCTAGTCGTACAGAACTTCTTGCAGTTGCATAGTCTGCTTGGGACGTCCCTGACATCGCATTCGGGTAAGGAACCTGACGCTAAAGCCTCATGTACATGTAGTATCTAATTGTAGTATTATTTGATGTTAATATCGTTAAAATGTAAGACACTTGGATTAAATAATATGTTGAATTATGTTAAATAATACAACCTATGGGTTAAATATGTTGTATTCATACCATTTCTCACTAATGCCTATTTAATTTTAGTTAAAAGTGCACTTGCACTGTGTACAATATAAGGACGTTATAATCTCTTTCTCTTGGCTTTCTTTCTTACTTCGTCTTCATGTGGCGGAGTAAACAAATCTAAGTAACCAAGTCTCGTAGCTCAGTGGCAAGAGCGCCAAGTGGAACATACTAGTAACGTTCTGCAATTTGGGGGAGTGGAAAAAATCATGTTTTCCTTTACTCATAAAGAACTGAAAATGTAGTTTAGAAATAATATACAGCTACACTGTAGTGACTGTGCAGTGGAAGATCTAGAAAATGGGAAAAAAAGTTAGTTTGAAGAGCCAATATATTTTTTGCTCGCTAAATTTACACGCTTTATTCAAGATATTGCGCGCCGCGCGAGTGACATTTTCTAGGAGGTCGCTTCACTTTAGGTGTCAACAAATTTTTTTTTTTTGGGGGGGGACTTTGTGCCATAAAGTCACTTGAAATTTTGGGGGATAGACGCCACTGCTTGGCAGAGCCAATTAGAGAGTAGAATATCGGGTCAATGATGCTGCACATAGACGATGATGTACATAGACGGCCGATATCCCTGACATCAGCAATGGATGCGGAAACGGACGTCAAATCTTTATTATTATTATTATTATTATGACAACGACGATGCTCGTCTTCGGGTGAGGAACCGACGTCAAATCCTCATTGTATTGTAAATAAATCGTCTACCATTGTTTCACATAGCAGCATTTTAAAGACTATACCTCTGTCATGGGATAACCTTATTCGGTAGATCACTGGTATGCTCATCTGTGAGCGCGATAGTAGACTTCACTAAAACAACACTTGACAGACACAACATTCAGATTAACTTTTAATGAAATAAATATAATTGATAAATCTTCACAACACACATTCAACATTTAGGGGGCTAATCTTGTAGCACATACTAGGGGTCATCGAGTTAGACTACATCTAATGAGGGGCTGGCCCCTAATAAAAGATCTACCATACGATAAAAGTAAATGCATGCAATAAATAAAACAAACGAAATTCAGAGTTCACAACATGTTATAACTTACGATTGAATAATAGAAACTTAAGCCTGACGTCCCTGACATCGCCTTCGGGCGAGGAACCGGACGTTAAATCCTCATTGATTGATTGATTGACTGATAAATTTATTGTTATTAATAATATACAAATAGCAGATTTCACGAATTAGGCATATAATTTAGCACACACCACACTTGCATATGATTTCATCAACTGAGAAAAACGTTAGATTCCTAGATGGTTTACAACTTCCTCAGTATCTGCGTTTGTCAACTCTAACGAATATGGGCAGTTAACGGGAAGTAAATTCTCAAGTTTCCCTGATCCGGCACATAATTTTACAAATACACGGTGTCGCATTTAATAGATATGCTAAGTACATTTAACTAACGACAACAAAGGCTAAATAGCTGAGGCATATGTACAGTAATATAAGCACAATGCAGCATTAATAGAAGAACTCATTACAATAGTAGCCATTTAATTACGACAACAGTACTAAACAAGTAGTTATAGCACAACAATTGATCATATAATAGATTTATAACATTAGCAGACAACTACTTGTATAGTGTACTCTTACTGTAATGAACTACTCATACAATGTACTCGCGGTTATAAACTCGTACAATGCAAAGTACTAACAGTAGTAATGAACTGTTACTATTTGTACAATGTACTAGTACAACGCATCAGTGGCGATTCTGGCTTAACCAAAATGGGGTGGCCAAGTAAAATTTGGGGTGACCCATAAGTTACATTTTCAATTCTGGGGTGACCATTGGCCACTGGGGTGGCCAGACCTTCATTTGGGTGGCCATGGCCACCCCTCAGAAAAGTCACTGCAACGTATTAGTAGTGATGACCTATTTATTTAGTGCAACGTTCTAGTAGTAACTCGTAGAACAATAAAAATAATAGTTCAGTTACTTTGCTAATTACAACCTGTGAGTACAACTATAGGCTTGTGTTAAAGGCACCTAGGCAGACAATTGCAGACATTATAAAGCTACAGTAGGCTTAAACTCTTTCTTAACTCATAGTAGGTTGTAACATTTTCTTAAACATAATCAAATAATTCAAAACAACAAGCGATAAAATATTCTATTATAGAAAACGTTGAATTTCAACCAAAATTATTTCCTTGAGACGAAGGTAGTTGAAATGATAAACTTCCTGCATTTGATACATACAATATTTCTAATAAAAAATGTGTAGTTATGGATGCTTCGTAACAAGATAAATAAAATTAATTATTAGCGTACCTTTAGGCCTACCTGAGATAGCTAGGCCTACATACTAATCGTAATCTCTAATCCTTGATTACTTGTACAACATGATTTTTGAAACGAAGGCAGGTAAATAGCCCTGCACAGAATTAATATTCGAATAGTTACAGACAAAGGTGTAAATTTCAGAAATTAAATTTTAAATACGCGCATTAAATAGCTGCAATAGATATGCTTCATAATAATAAAACACCCGAAATATTATTTCACAAATCATTATTAATAATCGAATAGCGTCAAACAAAAATTGAATAGTGATATTATATGATATATAACTCAGTTAATGTTAATCTCTTTATGAATAATAGTATTGTAAACTAATTGTAGGCCTACACGATTAATCAATCCTTATAAGTCAATGTTACTATAACAAAATAAATCAAATTGAATTTATCAACAGATTTCGAAATAAATCCTACACACCAATACAATCAGCAGCTGTTTAAGTCTTTAATGAGTAGCGATGATAAAATTTAAACATAAAATACACGGTATCAGAACAAGAACAATAAATACAAGATTTGGTATAGAATCAAGAATTAAAGAAAATGTAAAAGTAATCTTTCAAATACATGATTTAGTATAATTTTATCAGTAAAATCCATCATTTTTGTTTAACTGCACAGTGCAACTGCATTTGCGGCATCTACTAAAATGTGTCTAGCTAGCTGAAGGCTCTGCCAAATGGCAGGTAATAGCTGTACAATTTCTTCACAACTCCCAGTCAACAGCTTCTATTTGTATATACCGTAGTGTGTAGATACTGGGCCGAAATTGAAACAATACAGCTAATGCAATGCTCAATAAAAAACATACAAAACTAACAAAAAATGCAGTTACAGTTGCAGCCTGTCGTCAATCGAATATATCCTGAATTTTCCACAATGCAAATAATTGTAGCCACAATTAGACTCATTGTGGCTAATTAGCCGCATTGTCGCTAAACAACTAGCAGCATTCGGTGAATATTAATTCAATCGATACCATGTAGACACTTGAAACAAACAGCAGTGTTGCGGCTACATTACGCCTTGTTGCGGCTTGGTTACGTCTAGACGATGTTATACAGTCATGGACGGAGAGTTGTTGGGTGTTTAGAAGTCAGTGCCGGAGTCAGTTGACTCGTACTCACTGGGTCGATCCTTGTACTTAGCCTTACGTATCACCTCCAGCTTCTTCCTGGCTGTCTCCAACTGCTTCTCCTTTATCAGAATCTCTTCCTGAGCCATGATCAACTGCAGCAATCAATCAATCAATCAATCAATTAATCAATCAATTAATACTCAATTAATCAATCAAGCTCTTCTTGGCTGTCTTCAACTGCTTCACCTTTATCAGTATCTCTTCCTGAGCCATGATTAATTGCAGCAGTTAATCAATTCATCTATCGATCGATCAATCAATCAATCAATCAATTAACTGGTCAGTCAGTCATGTTGAGTAAAGTCTATTCTGTTGGGTATTTGAGAAGGTAAGAGAAGGAGAAGGAGGCCAAGAATGAGGTGATGGATGGGGTACAAGAGTGACATAAACCGTAATACTGCAATAGAAATAAATAGTTACATAGTCGTGCAATAAAGTATAGCTAATACCTGTGCCATGCCGGAGACCATGCGCTGATCCACTGTGACATCATTCTCCTCATAGCTCCACTCTCTTCCTCTCTGCGCCTCTCTCACCAAAGCCTCAGTGGCTCTCTTCACAGCGTTACCTGCATTCTATTATACATAACAACACACATTGAATGACTTCATTACAGACAAATTAAAATCAGCAAAACATATACTAACTAACATATATACATGTATACATGCAAAATGCGAGCAAAGGTCCTACATAACTTGTAATCCGCTCTGTACATGATTAGTAACATGTTAAGCCCTACTAAGGTGAAATAACTTATCTGCATACCTAGCTGGTAAAACTTAACAGCAACATTACTTTGGTTTTGATAGGAGCTAGCCCTTTAGAGTATTAATCAAACCTGCAGATAAGTCGTTCTTCTTTAGTTGGGCAGAACTGAGCCTTAAGAAAAAAATCAACATGAATGAAATCAATCCACATTAAAAGCAATGAATTAACATTAAATAGATGTAAAAATCTCATCTAAATTAGATAACATTCGTGAGCTGAAAGTTTGTGAATGTTAAATTAATAACATTAACCAAAAATTAATAGACCGATATGAGAAGTTTGTATAAAAAATTGAGTTAAACATTAATTAATTAGTAGAGAAACGTGGCATCACCTGAAGCCTCTGCATGGCCACAGAGTTGGGGTCAGCCTTGACCTTGCAGGCGACGAGCAATTGAGCGGTAGAGCTAGCGACTTGTTTAGCAGAGGATATCAACTTCTCTTCACTGGCCTGGCCTAGCACCATAGCATTGGCTGCATCACATAGGTTATGTGTGGCTGCTGCTACCATCCTAGCCTACACATCAATCAATCAATCAATCTATCAGTCAGTTAATCAATCCATCAATCAATTAATCAATCAAGCAATCAATCAATCAAACAATCAATAGGCATAGCACCATAGCAATGGCTGCATCACATAGGTTATGTGTGGCTGCGGCTACCATCCTAGCCTACACATCAATCAATCAATCAATCAATACAGAATTCCTTTTCTTAGTTTCTATTTACATGGTATTTTGTAGTCTGCAGTAACAATTATTAGTCGTATCTTGCTTATAGGACACAGAAAGTGCAGATACCCGATTAACCAGTGTTTTAATAAAAAAGTTTATATTGATTTAAGCAGAATAGTCCGTAGAATAATAGTTTCGGTAGAATAGTCGCTAAATGAGGGCTAAATGATTGGTATTAATTAATCGTACCTCTATGATACAGCATTACTAATACAACAGACACTCACTGCAGAGATGAGCCCATGTGACCACTGACTGTCTTCTTACAGATACCCGATTAACCGATCTGCTAACTTTCAGCGAGCATGTTTCGCTGACAGTTAGTCAAGCGCATCAACAATTATATGCATTGAAGGCCCTAAAGGCCCATGGTCTTTCTGGAACTGCCCTGCATA
>JAQFZF010004762.1:0-10355 GCA_034695365.1 Enchytraeus norvegicus
CGATTTTTTCGTAGAAACGCTGTAACTTTTTCATTTCTAAATATTTTTTGACCAAAATTGCAGGGTAGATGTCAAAAGTCCTCCTCTAGAAGTCTCTAAAATATTTTTTTTAAATATTGAGTTTTGACGAAGTTATTGAGATTTCGCTAGGGGGTTGTTTTTTTTACTCACCCTGTATATGCATTAAGCAACATGTTTCCACTTGATTTACCTATAAAATATTTATTCAGCTAAAATTCATATTTTTCGGTTTAGGCTGATAGGCCGAAAATTTGATTTTTTTTCGGCCGAAAAATAAAAAACCGAAAAAGGAAATATTTCTTTCGGCCGAAAAATAAAAAAACCAGGAAATATTTTTTCGGCCGAAAAATAAAAAGACCTAAAAATAGATTTTCGGCTTTTTCGGTACCGAAAACGAATAAAAAATTCGGTGGACTTCTAGTCAGGGACATCATTTAATCCTCCACATGTCCGTATGAAATGTTTGACCGTATAGGCCTACTGCTGGCTACTGTCGTAGGCCTACGGAGGTTAATGTTGGCCTACAGCTGCTGTAGTAAGCCAGCGGTTACTGTTTTAGGCCAACGGCTGCTGTTTTGTAGGCATAAGGCTACTGTTGTAGGCCTACATCTGCTGGTGTAGGCCTACAGCTGCTGTTGTAGACCTACAGCTGCTCTTGTAGGCCCACGGCTTCTGTAGGCCTACATCCACTGATGCAGGCCTATGGAGAGTCAGCTGCTTCAAAAGATGGATCGTAAATGTTGAGCAGCGAGTGGATGGAAGTGAGACTGGAATAGAATAAAAAGAGAAAAAGAATGGATCTAGCAGGAGAGTTACTGATCCTTCCAATAACGGATGAATTCTATTCCTTAGCGTGCTTCACTTCACGAATCTATTCTAATTCCTGAAATGCACAATATCCATTGTATTATAGGGTCTGTAATCAATCTATCCTGCGGTCTGCACATGACAGGTCCAAGTCACAAATTTCTAATCACTGTTTGCCATCTCGCTCATTATTACATTTCAGTGTTATAGTGCAAAAGTGTATAGCGCCATCTTAAATTAAAAAACGAACAATTGAACGTGACACTATTATAAATCAGTCAGGAAGGATTCAATAGGTGGCGGAGTTTTATAGTTTTGGAATCGCTTCTTCACTGTCTCAATGTCTAAATTACTTCCTCTCTCTCTCTCTCTCTCTCTCTCTTTCTTTCTCTCTCTCTCTCTTTCTTAAATTTATTAATATTTCTCTAGTTAACAAATGCAATTGCAGTTTTCGCCATCTGACGAGGACGCTGAAGGTATCCAGCGGGTGCATGGTATATCGAAACAAAAAAATATTACAAATTCGTACACCAAGTCAATCTTCTCTCTCATCAATGAGTAGGCGTACACCATTTAATCGTCGATCAACTCAAGAAATCGATGCTATCAAAAAGTTTTTCCTTCACCACACTTATAATGATGGCTCCTTTGTTAAATGAAGATTATGTCTTCGGAGGTGGTTTTACGACACCTTCCTCAGTCATTGTAAAGTCGACTTGTGCGTTTTGAATGTACGTTTTGAATAAATTATAATGCCAATAGCTTATAATATGTAATACTTTGACAGTCTTCCGTGTTACTTAATATTCTAGTTATCCTTGCGCGCCCATCTTGTAAGCCCTGACATCGTCCTTTTCCTTGGCTCCCAGAAAGGAGAACCTGGTATCCAATATTGTCGCGGGTTTTGGAGTGCCTTAACCGGCACGGACCGAGACACAGGTGATGCAGGAATTCTTGAAAGAAGTGTGAATCATCGAGTTTTCAGGTAAAATGGAGGCCAGCTGAAATTAATGAGGTGGAATGTGGGATCCAATTTTAAAGTGAAATTGGATTTAGTTATGCATTCTCTGTGTGGAGCGTCAAATAAGATCAGAATGGTGGAGTGGCGGTGAAACTGCATAGGCCATACTTATAATCCCATCATAGGCCTACGTACATTATGTAAGGCCCGTATTCTGCAAAATTTCTGCCTATAGGCCCTGGTAGGGTATATCAATCTGTAAACTCATGAGTGATATTTATAGAGAATCTTAGAAGTTAGCAAGCGAAGTTATACCTGGTATACACGCTGATACTACGCTGATACACGCTGATACTGATAATACTGATAGTACGCACGGAGTCGAGTTTAGACAGATGCCGTCATATCTACGAATATATAGGTGCGTCGGGTTCGGTACTTATGTCCAGGTGTGTGGTACCCTCGCGAGGTCATATTACTCTAGGGTAGGTTTTCCTGTAATGTTGTATGGAGATTATAACTTCCTCATTTAAAATTTAATTTAAGATAAAATAGCGTAAAATGTCACTAGTGACAATTTGTCATGATGATAATAATGTTGTTAAAACAGTTGTAGCAGTATTGCATCAGTAGGTTGTAGCATAACTTTTATCCCAGTGGTCGTTGTAGGCTGGGGGTATGCTCTGCCAGATTTCAATCGCCCCGAATTTATATATGTGACGGGGCTATAAAAATTAAAATTCTCACCAATCTACACCAGCTCAAATTTTTTATTCTAGAACCACCACTGCTTTATCTTCTCTATACAAGATCGATTGTTTCATAAATAAACATAGATTGATTGTTTCATAAACTGTTTTAACGATTCTCTATCTTGTCTTTCTCAAATTAATGTTGACTTTAAGGAGTAGGCCTAAACCACTACTGATATTACCAGTAACTAGATAGTTTAATTCCAGTTAAATCGTATTTTCAATCCAGCCGATTCTACATTTTATCCATAATAATAATATTAATAAATTATAATCAGATATATTGTTCTTACCCATGTCGGATCCGGGGCACTCGAGTAACCGCACGTGTTGTATTTCGTGTTTCGTAAAAGCCGATTAACGCAGTCACTGAGGAAGGCAATGGAAAACCACCAGAGAAGCCATAATTTGTTTTGAATTTGTTTTATGGCATCGTTTTATCTATGGTTAAGGAAAAGCCTTTGTGAAGGGATCAACTCTATCGCTCATTCTTATAGCAACAATATTGTAACATCATTATTGATTCAAGTATTTAAATCTCTGTAAAGTCAAATGCAATCGCCACTTCTATCACAAGTTGATGATTGTTGAGAGTCTGTTGATCCACTCTCCAACCCTAGCTGCTCTGACGTCATCAGCCAGGTCAGGCCCCGCCTGGAAGACGATGAACGCTTTCTGGACGTCCATGCCGTAGGAGCGCAACACCGAATCCTGCAAAAACATTTAGAAACCATGTGGAATTATAAAACTTTCTGTATCTTATGTTGCTTCCCACTGTCGTCAACCATTGATGAACATTTTTCAGCAACCACTTAGATATTGTTGCGTATTATGGAACCATGCGAAGAGTGTCTGAGGCATCATCATTCAGTATCAGTCGGGTAGAAATGAATGTCAATTAAAGAGCTTTGAAGGGCATGTGATAAATACAAGAATCTGGAATAAGGGGTAAAGCTTTCAATAAAGCTATCTGGTGGGTTGATTTATGTGAAATCTAACAATATGAATATTTGTGACAATTACCGCTGCAATGTGAATTGTGAATTTGTGATGCAATTATAATACCACTATCACTATTATGATTAATACTAAATACGAATATTAGTGCTGCAATTCTTCCTCTCAAGGAAATAGTTTCTTTATAAAGTTAAGATCGTCCAGTCTAACATCAGTGTTAGAATAGATTACCCGTTTATTTCTCATACTCACAGCCGCAAAATAATATACAGATTTGAGAACAACAGTAATAACAAATAGTACAAACTTTACACTACAAATGTAAACAGTTCACAGTTAGATTTATATAGACCTAAGAAATGTGTTGCCACTCGAAGAGTCGAAGACATCATCAGACACATACCGAGACAGAGCTTGAGAAAGATACTTCAGGACTGTGATCGAAGCGACAGCCACTTTCAAAGCATACTACATGTTAAACATGTTTGATTTGACATGTTTACAAATTTGGAAATTATAATAATATAACTTAAATTAATTGTCATGGCTTTGAGACGGAAAATTTGAAAGGTTTCTCTATTTTGACCTCCTTGCTTTAAGCGTCGCAGTCGCACATAACTGTATAGATTGAGCTTACTTTGAAAATTTCTGATCTCACTTATGGATATAACTGAGTTGTCCCAGAGAACCTAATCATAGAATAATGATATAAGACTAACCTGAATAGAGGAAATGAAAGGTAGTTTCTCGGCAGTGACGTCATCAGTGACGTTATCAGCACACGTCACAAGCAGCACAGCTTTCCGTCCCTAGGGTAGCATTGATAATACACTTAACCGAGAATACGGTGTAATCAGTTTACAAGTTTCATTTAGTAACTTATTATAATAGTGTAAAGTTGATTAATGCAACGCTTTTTGGATTTAACATAAGATTTCAGTTTGAACGACTTTTCCTCTGTACACTCAAGCCCATCATACATCTTGATTTGTGTAGGTCCACATCGTTGATAATGCAAATAACAAGGAAGTTACTTACTTCCATATAATTATAATTTATAACGAGTGATATCTTAAAGCCATGTACTTTAGCTTGAAAATAAAAATAATAAGGAAATTTCTCTACTTGTTGTTTTTATAATGCTTGTATGCATGTAAATAATCTGCAACAAGTAGGTTAATAATGTTGATTTAAGATTTAAGTAAACAAAATTCATCTGCATAGTTTAAATCTGTGGGTATTTTAAAGTAGATCGAGAAAAATTATAATACCGTCTCACTTTATAGTTAAAGTTTTTGTTATATTCAATTCAGAGCGAATAGGCCGGAAACTGACAACATGATTACACACTGGTGATAAATAACATTTGTCTAACGGTAAGGTCCGATGACCTTACCGTTAGAGCCGTTAAGGTCCTCACAGATCCGATGACACTTTACGCCAGCCTTGTGCTTAGCTGCGAAATCTTATGTAGCAGTCACCCACGACGTATTAAGTGATTTCAATCAGTACCATCACCAAGGAATGGCGGGATTGGTTGGACCATTGCACATGTGAGGTTGTACTCTTTGATTGACTGAGCCGGGCCTTGAACCCGTACCGGCTGAGAAATGGCGACTGAATCGGATTATATTGTAAATGTCAAAATATTTTAAATTAGAAATACTAACTATATAATTATTTAACTTTATTTCATTTTTAAATTGAAGATCAGTTGAAAGTCCAATTCCTACCTGCAGAGCCACTTCCTCGACGGGAGTGCCGTCCCCCTGAATCAGGGCCCCCTCTAGCCAAGATTTGAGCAGCGCTGGTGGGCTGTTGAGGATTGGTCGATAGTGAAATATGAGTAAATCGGCCCCCAGAAGATTTTCCCTCTCTACCTCGTAATCTTGAAAAATTGAACGGGTGATAAATAAATAATGTTTAATTTTTGATTACTATTTTGTCTAGGATTTATTAAATTTAAAATACAGAAAATGAATAACTAGTTTTATTAAATCAAATAATAAGTTAGTCGTTCGATTTAATTCTTAATACGGTAACTAATTTTTCATAGTATTCAAGTTAATTGAACTTGAATGTCTATTATTATTAACTTAATTGTTCATATATTTTCTTATTTATATTCTTTTTGTGTAGATTCTTTTGTCTAATAAACAGTAAGATGAATAATAATAATTTAACTAGATCGACATAAATCAGCCTAATAGCCTACATTAAATAATTTGAAGTGACTTCATCAATTACTACTAATACTGTGTGCTGAATAACTCTACCTGGAGCAGCTCTATCAAACACATCTCTAACAGAGAGACTGTTCCCAGACTCCTGGATAAGTTTTGTAGTGACCTCTCTCAGAGTTCTGTCGAGATCATTCTCGGGTTTAATTGCCGAGATCAGCAGAATATTTCTTCTCTGACTCTCCTGGACCCTGCTGTCATCTAGCGCTGATGCCACTGCACTGTTATCTGCAACGGAACCCGACACAGCAGCTTCCAAAAGTTCTTCAGTGGCATCCGCCTCTGAGACCCTTTCTTCCACTCTCTCAACTCTTTCTAGAACTGTGCCTTCTCTGATCGCATCAACAAGGAGGGCTGCCTGATTGTTATCGTCTGCTTTCTCAGAATATTTTTCTGTAATATTCTCTGCATGGACTTCATCAACAACTTGTTCAATAATTTCGTCGCGTCTTTCATCAATTCTGGCTTCAATATTTTCCACAGTTGGACCTTCTGCTCTTTCTCCTAATTTTTCTGACTGCGTAACCTCCGTATTTTCAATCAAATGCTCTTCTGCGTCATTGCTGTTTATATGTAGTGAAGCATCTGTTACATGTTCAGTTTGTGTGACAGCTGTGACAATCTCTCGTGTCACAACCACGGGTGCCTCGCTCACAGATTCCAATATATCTGCTTCATTCTCTTCAACTCTAACTTCTTTCTTCTCATTTTTTTCTGATACTCTCTCCTCAATCTGTTGATCTCTCACTTCTGGCACTTTCTCTTCGATTTTCTCCTCAACTATATGTAGAAGGACCTCTTCTTCGATTACCTTGTTTTCCTTTACCGACTCAACTGGTACAGTTTGAAGGTCATCACTGATGTGGTCGTCATGATTTGAAATAGTACCGTTGACGAGCTCAACTGTCTCCAACTTCGCCTGAAATTTTAATTTAAACGATCAAATATTCTCTACATATAATTGTTATATCCGTCCGTAACTGGCATACACATCTGACGCACGCTGTAGCCACAATTATATGGCAGAGCATTTCTACTATGCAAGTCAGTAAGTAATTCCTTTCAAACGACTTATGCCAAAAGGGTTATTATTCATTCTGTATTTATGTAAGGTACAAAATTTGTTACCGAAACAAATGCATAACCTATTATACAGGGCTTTCTCTAGCTTATTTTCATATGGTCACATTACAATTTTGCAATCGGGCGGAGAGCTTAATTAATTAAAGAAAGAAGTTTTTGCGCTTTACTGATTGGTACTAAAATAGAAAATAAACTCTAAATAATAAACCAGCTGTCATCAATTAATCAGTACGGTACAATTAGAGCAATTATTTGTTATCATTGCAACCTGCTTATTAATCACAATTAATTCAGAAAAGAATGTATGGGTCAAGAGCAATTATTGTGTTAAATGTCTCAGATAGCCTGTGCTCAATGGAATCCTATGTGCAGCAAATATATTAAATCGTTGAATGCTATGGTTTTTCATATGTATCAAACTAGGTGTAATACTATTTTTAATTAAAATTTTAATTAATGAAATTGACCTTCACTCACTACCTACCTCTTCTTTGCCGTTCAGTCCAGATGTTTCACCGTTGAATCCGTTCATTTGCTCCATCTTACTCTCTGCCACATTTTCATGGACACTCAATCCATTCAACAACAATACTTTGGCGATCTTTCTCTTCTCGATCTCAGATTTCTCCTCGAAACTGACGAACCGACTGACGGACAATCTTCTGGCATCATTAATTATGTCTGCTGCTGTTGGGGGAGGTGACGTCAGAGATTGTTGGCGCTTGAACTCGAATGCCTGCAGAAGTTTTCTTGCTGTGCCTGGTTCAGCCAGCTCATCCTCGTACAGCTCTGGGTGAGGTGGCCTCACGTGTAGGTCATCTTCCTCTTCCTCTAGGGTGCTCAGAGACTTGAGCTCTCCTCGCTCAAAGGCCTCGATCAGTGTTTTGGTCTGCACTGTGACCTTGACTGGGATTGTGTACATCTATGATCTGCTATGACTATCTTGATGTAAAAGTGAAAATCAAGGAGTTTTTAAATTGTCACTATAGAGGGCCACAGATACCCAACTGTGCACGGTTAATGCAACACTCAATTCCAAACGTGTCGGAATCTAAGCTAAAAACATTAATCAAGCAAATAAATTAAACAACTTAAATTAATATAAATTAATTGAACGTTCAAATTCCAGATTTGCAGAGTTCCAGACTGTCACAACAGCTGTGGTCTATGGCTACAGGACTATTATGATTCTTCACTGTTAATTTACAACAAGGATACAACAATATCTGCAATTCTGCATTTATTGCATTCTTCTTTTTTCTTTCAATCTTTCTCAATCTGTTACTATTGATGACAATAGGTCTCAAAGGCTTCCATTTACTCGAATTGTCTGTTCTGAGATCCTCCTTCATAGACTGGTAGTTCAAATGTTGTTGGAGACGTCCCGGTGTCGTCGTCAGATGATGAGAAAGACGTTAAATTGAGGATGAAAGAGATTTGAGGGTATAATATATTCAATCTTTACCAAAGCCGATCAAGCAGAATTCTGGTCATCGCACCATGCGCTACTTAGTTAATTAATTATTGATGTCACGTATTAAAATTATATTTGACGGAACATGTAACAGATTGATAATTAAGCGTTCACTGTCGAACTCCGCGATATTTGGCTATGTAGTAAATCAATTAACTCTAAACTTATTCTACACTGTTGTTTCAATAAAAATTATGGGCAGACAACGATATGAACTTGAATTAAAATTTGTCAGACAACTCGTGCCTCAAATTATTCAATTAATAATTATTCTTACTCTATCGATGTCGATTTAAACCACAACAGTTAGCACAAATTAATTCCATTGACTTGAATGAAAAATGCATACCTAAATTTTATAGACCCGCTAATTTATCGCATAATCAAATTAATTACATATTGGCCAGTATGAAGTTATAGGGACATTCAATGTAGACATGTAAAATGTAATATTAGTCTAACTGCAGTTGTCCGCAAGCTAAGAGCAAAAGAACGATTTAGTCTGTCAACTTACGTAATAAAATGACTTGGTCTGATGGGAGGAATGAGATATTCGCTACAGTCTAACATAGTCAGGCTACCAGTTACTGTTACTGTAGCTAACAGGCTACTCGAATTTCTAGAGGCAATTAAGTTTAGAGTATTATCAAGTGTGTGGCGTCTTGTTAACTAAAGTTACAGCGTGAACCATCGGAGTTAGAAGTTTAAGCTTATGTCATTGACGTTTATACCAGATTTATCAAAGTTTGAGAGAAATGCTATAATAAACGTTACAATATAATACAATGAAGATTTAACGTCCGGTTCCTCGACAGAAGGCGACGTCAATTACGTCTCAACTATAGTTCGTATTCAAAATACACTCCGTAGATTTTTGCCGAAAACAGATAGATTCCCTGTGGTCATTTAAGTTGTCATCTCAATAAAAACGTCATAATTAGCGTCAAAGGTTACTACAGGTAGGGCCAACGACCGTAAGACACAATGCAATATTGGAAAATCACATATTGAAGTTTATTTAGTTAAGTTGCAATTAGAGATGCGTATTGTGTTTGTTTTTCTTCATCATATGGATCGTTCAAGACATTCGATTGATATCTTAATAAGGTTTCAATTGAATATGGACGTGTTTTGCTGACGTGTAATTTAAATTAATTAATCAGTAATTATATAACGTCCGGTCCCTCGCCATGGGACGATGCCCGGCACGTAATTTGGAATTGAGACTACTTTTTAAACTTTTATTGTTGGTCAATTGATTGATTGATTACTTTCTTTAACTGTCTGATTAATTATTGACTGATTGATACTGATTGTTGGCGCTTGAACTCGAAAGCCTGCAGAAGTTTTCTCGCTGTGCCTGGTTCAGCCAACACATCCTCTGCTATGTATACAGCTCTGGGTAGGGAGGCCTCACGTGCAGGTCATCTTCCTCTTCCTCCAGTGTGCTCAGAGACTGAGCTCTCCTCGCTCAAAAGCCTCGATCAGTGTCAATGAATCAGTCAGTTAAAATTATTAATCAATCAACCAACGTGAAGGGTCTAAATATCAATTGCTACACTACAGTAGTACAGTCATGCGAACAAAAACTGTATGTAAGCCGTCACGACTAACCTAATAAAATGCTTCATTAAACTAAACTACAGTAGCCTAGGCCTAGGATATATATTTTATAATTAATTATTTATCTAAATTATGTAAAGTTATAAACTTCAAGATTTAATTATTCACAAATACATAAAGTTAGTTATGGAAGTGTGGTGCATTGATTATAATAATTATTTGCCATTGTATGCACTTTACGATGTAATGTATCAATCTTTATTCACCAGTAGGCAATAGAACAAACATAGAATAAACAAATCAGTGAGGCAAAAAAGTGAGGCAAGTGCAAAATATATAACATAGTGCAAGGTATTGCAATGTCCATATATAAGCTATTAACAGTTCCGTGCAAAAGTAAACGTGCATAAAAATAAAAAATTACTAACTACAATCAGAATATTCGGGTAGGCCTAGGTCTATCTTGAACTCAAGTTTAAGCCTAAGAATAAGTTGTT
>JAQFZF010004763.1:0-10355 GCA_034695365.1 Enchytraeus norvegicus
TAAGAAACGAGCTTATCTTAATTATTCGATTTTGTTACCGGTATTTTATTATTGATTTAATTTAGTTGTAGCCTAATCATGTAGGCCTATGTAAATAATTTAACATAAACTCTCCACAGTGACTCACCACTGTCACTGACCAGTGTACATTTATGTTGCTTCCTGGTACCCATACATTATCTTCGTGATTTAAGATGCTTTTGTATGTTGTATAGCGCTCTAACAAAATGCTCCATTCAGCGGCAGGTTTTAGACCAAAATATTTGAGGCCATACCCCACCCCCCCAATATTTCCAGTCTTTCCCATATAAATATTACAGACCTTAATAGGAAATTTAGGCGGGGCCAAGCAAATGTTTGAGGGATCATAATTTTATTGGGGGGGGGGGGGAGTTGGAAATTTTGCAGGGTCATGCCCCCCTCCCCTCCGGCCCAGGCCTAGAACCACTACCATAGATATCTATAATATTGCTCTAGCTCTAGCTAGAGCTATAGCAATATTAGATATCTATGACCGCCACTGACTCTTTTATTCTTCTTCTTCTTGTTATAGCTGGTCCTGTAGAGTACACCGCAACGAGCCAAGCCGTTCTGCTTATATTGGTGACTTAGCCTATAGGCTAATATGAATAGATTGAAGATTGTCTATAAAGCAATATATTGTGTATTTAGGCCTAAAATTAGTTTTAGGCCTATAGGTAGAAATATATTGTTTATTTCATTCAGTTGTCATATTCAGTAGTTAAAGTGGGCCGAAACGCGATGGAACGGCGTTCCGGCACCTCATTATATTTCACCTTTGCGTTCCACAGCCTCTCAATAAATTTAAAATTTCAATATATTATCTTACCTAGAGCTTTCCAACACTTCCACCCAGATGCGTAGCGAGGGGGGGCAGGGGACAGATGTCCCCGGGCGCAGCCCGGAAGGGGGGGCGCAGAATTGGAAAACTAATTTTTTCCACACAAATAATTTTTCCCTCTCCGCCCCCCCCCTTGCAGGTGTGCCGCCACGATTTTCGGTTGGGGGACACAATTTTTTTATGATCTGGAATGAAAAAGAAATTTTCGCTCGCTCCGCACGCGAATTTCTTTCATATATTGAGTGTCGTGTATGCATTAATTTTCATAGTCTATATATAGGCCTATCGAAAGTAACATTTTGCAAGTTTAATTTCCATTAGTTATAATTAACGACCAAGCTATAATTTCCACTGAAATTCACAGAAATCAACAAGAAATCATAACTCCTATAGTATTCTTTTATGCAAAATAGAGAAATGACCATGCTTTCAATCATTCTTACCTTGCTCACAACTTAGACGACATATATTATCACCAAAATTGTTCACTTTTAACTTTTAAAAAGTTTAACTAAATAGTTACTAACTAAAAAAAAGCAGTTAAACTACTCTTTTAACTAAACTAAAACAGTAGTTAAACTTTTGCTCTAACTAAAAAAAAGTAGGTTAACTAAATAGTTAACTACTTTTAGTTAACTATTGCCTATCACTGCGTTTGGCGAACCAATTGACCTATCGTAGGCCTATTGTTATTATCATGCTGTCGTCCCTGACATCGCCTTCGGGTGAGGAACCGGACGTTAAATTCTCGTATTGTATTGCATTGCTGTAGGCTATATAGATGGACAAACTTTGACTGCAGCTAGCTGAGAACATTTTGTGTTGTAATGAAACGTCATATCATATTCGGAGGTTTCTCTACCGACCATTTAACACATTGCGGATTTCTCCTGTCTCTGTCTCTATTAGGTTAGTAAGATAGAGTCATACAAGTGGATGTGAACGATAAACAGAAGATAGAAAGGGATGGAAACGTTCTTGATGGACCTGCTCTTGGGGCGTTGACTGGGCAGTAGGCCATACACACACAGAGAGAGAGAGAGAGAGAAAGAGAGAGAGAGAGAGAGCGGGAGAGAGATGATATATTGCATTTTAAAGACTAAAATAGAGCCTACATGTAATATTTGTTCACATAACACCCCAAATATATAGGCTACATATTTTGCTACTTTCTTTGCTGGCTCTTCACCCCGGTAACCGAGCGTGCTGTACTCGCTACCCGGTGGGCACCGACCGCTCTCTACGTGCATGTACATGTAGGCCTATTCACGGTGGTGACCGACCCCGAGTTGGGTCCTCTGCCTGCCCTACTGACAAGGTCTCAGTAGAGTTTAGTCCCCTCAACCCCGCCAGATATTTTGATGTAGAACCGGCACTGCATTTAGGTAGGTCACCATTCGGCGAAAGACTAAAGGAACGCTTTTCCTACAGATGATCTTCTAAACCATATACCATTGAGCCATTACCGTAAGGCTTACAGAATATATTTGGGCCTATAGGCATTAGGCCAAACATGCATCTTTTTTATGATTGGCCTATTCAGAGTTTTTTGTTTATTTTAATAAATGATAATAATTATTATATTTTTGAATTCTGATTTCCGAGGTGGTTTCCCTTTGCCTTCCTCGATATGAAAAGATCTGCGTTAGTCGGCCTTTACGAAGTATGTGCAGCTTTTAGTTGGTTCATTCTCAATTTTCCCAGACCAATACGGATTATTACAGAGTACTCTGTGAATAATCTGGTTTTCTGTTTTATATCTTTCAGCTTACGGGTCGGCACTACAAAGTTCATGTGAGGAAAAGTGGACGGAATACAACGGACGATGCTATTTAGTCACCGCGCGTTTGTTTGGACACACGTTTGATGCAGCTTATGAAGCATGCAGCAATGCATCAGGAGCCGTGCTGGCTAGCGTAGCAGATCAACAGGCTTATGATTTCATCACTCAACTTATCAGTGCAACACGGTAGGCCTACGTGTACAATACATTTACAATTATTGTACATTCAGGTGCACATGTAGCTTGAATTTATTTTAAAGTAAAAATAAGTAGGTGTCATTCGCTAATCAGGCGCTGTGTAGTCGTCCCATGGGTTGAGGGTTCGACTCCTGGAGTAGTTTGACGTAGGCTACTGACAGATTTGCTTTAGGTCACATAATGCGGTGAACGGTTAATTAACCCTGTAAAGCCGTGACTGCTAGAAACACTGAATCTAGTTATTAATATATGATAATTATTTAACCACATGGACGATTGTGTGTGCAGTGGGATCTAACCGCCCCAGTTGTAATGGGAGATTCTGGGGGGGAGGGTTTAAACCCAAACCCCTCTCCCAAGAATCCTCAAAAACCCATGATTCTGAACTCCCCCCCCCCCCCATTTTTTCGCACGGAGATCAATCTCCCAAACCCCTCTTTAGTAGTCGCCACTGTGTGTGTTGCGAGTCGCATGTGTGTGTGTGTGTGTGTGTGTGTGTGTTATAATTGATTGTATTCTATATTATTTTCTAGGTCCACCAGTGTATGTCACATCTTCCATAACAAATGCGACATTCCAGTTATCGATTCGTGCTCAACAGATCCATGCTTCAATTTCTGGATCGGCCTCTACAGCGTCGACACTGACAATAATATGTGTTATAACTGCACTGGTGGTGATGCTAATATCAGAAAAGGTTGGAGATGGTTGGATGGCTCACCATACGACCCTTCCCAGACCAAATGGGCGGATGGTCAACCTAATGGCTACATAGATCCAGTAAGGATCGGAGTGTTCAAATCTTCATTGGAACTCTATATCGGCGACATTGTTACAGGCACAGAATTAGGATTTATATGCAGCAAATCAGCAGGTATGTTTTAGCCGATCTACGAATCAAGAGATGAATTAATGAATATAATACGGTAGGGCCTAACTTTATTGGTTTAGCAACCTGCTTGTTTAGACTCTAACGTTACTTAATACTATCTTAATTACCCATTTCTGTTACCAGTTTGACTGACTAGCTGACTGGTTGACTGACTGATTTATTGATTGATTGATTGATAACGCAGCTGACCCCCCACCTACCCCTGCGCCAGGTACATGTTTACTGGACATTGTGTTCATTGTGGACGTCTCTGGCAGTGTAACAGATAATCAGCCCTCTGGTGTTAGCAATCTAGATCAGATCAGGCAGTTCCTCAGAAACATTATACAGCCGTCGTCTGGAATCAACGTAGGCTATGTCTATTCATAAGTCAGTTCAGTTTTGAACTTCTTCATTTTAATATAAACCTCATAATAAAAATGCGCTTACACGGGCGCGTATTCAGAGGGGGAGTGGGGTCATAATCCACCTCGACCTGAGAAAGGGATATTAGGCTCTCTCTGCCCCACCCCAACCTCATTTGAAAATTATGCAGTTTGACCAATTCAAGTAGCCGGAATGAATAATTGATTGATGGATTGACTGACTGACTGACAGATTGATCGATTGAACAGATTGAATTTTTTTTTCAAACAGCTCGGCACCTACCTAGATAGAGTAGGATTGGTAATATTCAGCGAAGACGCGCATACCCTGTACACTTTCGCCAACCCCCAGTCCATTGACTCCTTTACCTATACGGCCATCAACGGCATTCCCCAACCGGCGGGGGAGACCAACACGCCTCAAGGCATCGACCAGGCCGTTGACATCTTTAACCAAAGTCCAAGAAACTCTCAGAAAGTGGTGATATTGATAACTGATGGTCAGACCACGCCGACCTGGCGTAGCTCTCTGGCGCCCTCTCTCAAGCTCATCATTGACCTTGGGACAACTAGGATAGGTAAGATTGTTATAAATGGATGGTGCTATGCAAAAAGTGTAAAAATGTCCATCAGAACTATTGCAAAAAGTGGTGTCTATTTCAATATGAAAATTTCTACATTGTTTTAATAATATTTAAAATATATTTTTTTGGGTATGTACTAGATACATTCTGCAATTCTGGTTAAAAATAGTATTTCTTTAATTTATAGTTTTGAAATAATTATTATATTGCAAATAACGATTTTCTTTATTTTGGTCGTTGGTTCACTTTTGCCTAATAGGGCCTATATCGTTGAAATGGTATGATATAGGCCTATCTCTTGGGACAACTGGGAGATGTAGGCTTATTATTAATGGTAATCTATATATCTACTACATCTCTCTCTCTCTCTCTCTCTCTCTCTCTCTCTAGTGCACTGCCAAATGGCAGGTCCGGTCCAAGGTACATATTCTGAAACAGTATCAAATCACGTTCGCCAATGAGCACCCCGTCGATCATCAAGTTGATCCCATCAAAAAGGTCATGCCTTTACCACACCCAAAATGTAACCTTTTTATTGGGAATATATTATATTAATTCTGACTTCGGAGGCGGTTTCCCATTGCCTTCATTTGCTAAATACATATTACATAATCCAAGATTACTAATCTTATCATTATAAAACACCTCGAGACCTAAGTCTTTCGCAACATTATCCAACATATCCCATCGTGAACTAAGATCACAACCAACCCAATCTACCACCATTGCATGTTTATTCATTGTCCAATTCATAGTCATTGTCCATGCTGTGAGCGATAATGAGTAGAACTAGCTTACTTACATACGTGTGTAAATTTAGCGATATTGAACTTTATCTAATAGAACTTAACTAATTATTACTTCGATGGATTCACAAATCACGAAATATAACTTTAGGCCTACTGCAGGCCTACTATAATCTAAAATTTGTGAATCCAGCTAATTTGTATGGGAAAATTTCCACTTAGGCTACAACACAAACTTCCCTGGTAGGCCTAAATTGCAAAGCAATTAGAAGGTATTGAGTGACTACTTCAGAAGATTGTGTTGGTAGCCACAGTTCTAGTGATTACAAAGTTTGGTAATCGTGATTGATTGATTGATTTATAGATTGATTGATTGATTAATTGATTGTGTGTGCAGCTATCGGAGTAACTGATCAGATAAGTCGGGGAGATCTCCTGTGCTATGTCTCAGACCCAAGCTATTTAACCACTTTGCAATCTTTCAGTAGCATCCTCAACGTTCAGACTTCTATTACCAACATCATACTTCTGGCGTGCAACAGATCTACCATATTCGAAACAAATGGTAGGCACATAGTTGTTTCTGTTACCTTACAGAATTCATAAGTACTCTTTGTTGGTAATAACTTCTTTGCCTTTTATATGGGTAGGCATATTATAATTATTATAACTGGTAATCCCGTCACCATATTAAGGGCACCATGCGTTAGGGTGAACCGGTTGCTGAGCTTGGTGCTGTTGAGACGTCTCTGACATCATCCTTGAATGATGAAACGGACATTAAATCTTTCCTATTTTTATTATCATTACATGTTGCCTTGTTGGCTCTCCAAACTCGAGAATAGACCAAGCAAAGGTGCACGTGTTTCTTAGAAACCGATTAAAGCAGTTACTGAGGAAGGATAAGGAGAGCCTCAGATTAAAAAGTAATCTCCAAGTTAAAACATGTCATGCAGCATGTCATGCAGTTAAGACATGTCATGCAGCATGTCATGCAGTTAAAACATGTCATGCAGCATGTCATGCAGTTAAAACATGTCATGCCTGCAGCAGGGCAGTACACTACGAGAGAGAGAGAGAGAGAGATTATTGCATGATCTTCTATAGTTAGAATATGAACAAACTATTTCAGATTTATTGACTATAGTTGATTGATTGATCTATTGATCTGTTGATTGTTTTATCCACCACTACCTCTACCACGTCATCTTAATCTGCAGCATCAACCACAGAACATCAAGATCGCTCAACCCCTCAGAGCACAACTCGGCAAACTATTAATTCTACCGCAAATGATAACGGAAATCTGATAATTGGTCTGGCGGCTGGTTTAGGAGGAGGAGCGCTGTTACTTGCTATCATCGCAATTCTTATCGTCGTTTGTGTCGCCTGTCGGAGACGCAGGTAACCTTTCTGTTATAATATTTCATTCATAGATATACCACATAATACTCTAAAAATTAGAAAAAAGGCTACAAGTGGCACTTATATTGCACATATTACCTGGTGCTTTCTGGTCGTAGGACGACCTTTGCTGATTGTTTTCACAAATGCTCTCCATTTGTATCTTTCCTGGGTCAGGATCATCAATTCTTCTAACTTCTTTCCTGACAACGTCCCAATCTCGTCCAACCATCTTAGTCTAGGTCGACCTCTTCTTCTTTGACCTTCTACCATCCCAAACATAATTCATTTCTCTAATCCATTGGCTCTAACTAAGTTTACAAATTATCTCAACTCGAACATTTTGTTTACAATATGCTATCATAGCAATTAAAATAAGCACATAGTGTAGTGTAGACATAATCTACCAATAGGGAGTGTAAAAGTTTTGAGTGCAACCCTGTACAGTACACTCAGTGGTGGATCTAAGAATTTGTAAGGGTGAGCGGATTTTCTGTACATGCTTTTTTCGAGGAGGTATGTTCAACATATCTAATGTATTATATTTGTATTTATCGCCTTATTGTAGCCTACATGTAGGCCTACTTTGTGCATCTTGTACTTGCATTACTACTTTCCAGGGCAAGCTAAAAACGCATCTCTTCCCACCTTAGATCTGTTGTAACAGACCTTGCCTTGGATAACGGACTTGCACTGTTTGGACCTCGCATTTCTCTTCTGTTTGTGCATTTGCAGGAGCGTTCTGGTGGTTGGATGCTGTCTGTAGTTGTATATGCTGTTTAAAACGTCCCTGACATCGCCTTCGGGTGAGGAACCGGACGTTAAATCCTCATTGATTGATTGATTGATACTGAAGAGGTGCTGTCGTGGACGTAAAATTGGTAAACTGGTTGACATGTATAAGGGGGGATCGATGGGGGAGCAAGGGAGAGAATTTGTGCTGCATAAGAAATGTAGGGGTGCAAAGTCCTATTCCATGGAAAAATCTGGGGAGAGGGGGAGGCAGGGGTGGGGGGAGGGTGGGGCAAGTCCTATTCACCGATGTTAAGCATGGAATCTGTTGGAGGGGAGATTATATATGGGGTCCACGGCTCCCTTGTCCCGGTCTGGCAAGGGGGCGATGGCCTCTGTAGAAGCAGAAACATGCATTCTTATAAAAATTAGTAGGCCTAATATTTGCAAAAAAGACTTATCACTGTTATATAGTATATTATTATTATTCGCCTCCATATATATAAATATCCCGGAAACCCTTAATACGAGATGCTATCATTAATGATGGGTGTCAGCATCACCATGACATTCTGAACGTACAACATCAATATGATTATGACCATTTTTATCCAGATTGGGTGACGTATAGTCGTAGAAGACTTCTGAGTAGCAGTAGACCTAATCCACGGGTTCGAGTCCCAGCCGGGTCCGTCTCTGACAAATAGCCTTGGGTACGTAACGAGACGATAGATGAGCTTTAGCTTTACAGATTTTATCGTTAAATCTTTGATTGCCATATATAACTAACGTCTTGCGTGTGATGTACAAATAAAACTCGTTTATATTTGTCACACTTATTGCACGCTATGCATGATATATTATTCTCTCTATTACTATTTTTGTTGTCGAATTTATGGATAAATGTACTATAGAACCGTATTTGACCAGTGTTGACAACTGTTCTCTTTTTGAACTAGTTTGTAACGTGCTAACTTCGTTTGAGTGGACAAGTTAGTATTTTGTTTATGCTGTTGGAGACGTCCCTGATATTGTCATAAGACTATGAAACGGACGTTCAACCATATTGTTACAATTTGTAGTTGTTACAGATTTATAGTCCATTGTCTATAGCAACAGAAAGGACAAGATAGCACACTGGTGTAGAACCATAGCAACAGATAGCATACTTGTGTATAGGCCTAACTATATCAACAGATAGTACACCACAATTATATCCATAGCAATAGATATCATTGTGGTGTGTATCTATGTAGCAAAATATAGCACACTGGGGTGTCACTGGTGTAGAACCATAGCAATCGATAGCATACTGATGTAAAAACGTTAGAAAAATCTGTAAGCCAAGTTTTACGTCTGTTTCCGTATCAAAAGGATACTGTAATAGACGGACTCGGTTGGGAATTGAACCCGTGTCCTCCTGATTTTCAGACAAGTGCGCTCTCGATTCCGCCATCAAACTGGGCCGGTATAACCATAGCACATTGGCCGGTATAACCGTAGCACATAGCATATAACAGATAACACATTGTGTATAGCCATAGCAACAGATAGCACACTGATGTATAACCATAGCAACAGGCAGCACATTGGTACCTAACCGGTCTATAATCCACTGCGTACATCATCATTCAAAACCCTCCCTGTTCAACACAGCGCGTGATCAAATGACCGTAAAGCCGCTCATAAAACCGTTTCCGAATAGATATAAAGAGGAAAGGAACTCAGAACATTACGACACTGAGTATTGTTATACGACTTTCGTCGTCATTAAGTTTTATTGTCGGGTTTCGTACGACCATTGTCTCTACGAGTCCGTATATGTAACATAGTATTCTCTCAAGATTTGGGTGTTGTGGAATCATTGCAAGATCAATAGGATGGTTTTGAGTAGATGTGGGCCAAGCCTCCAAATAACAAGTTTCAGAAGAACCATAACAACCGTGACGTTGAATGCATCACCGAGTCAATAAGCACATATGTGAGTAATGTGACAATTCTCATTAATTTAGCCGCAAAGTCGCCAGCCTCACCTGCAATCCATTACGATCATACGCCAGACCCATTTTAACCTTCGTAACCTTCTTAAGTAGCCACCAACTACTTACTAATTGCTACCAATTAACGGACTCACGAAGGGATGTTGGACTTGATTGACCCGTACATAATTATTTATGTAGATAAAATGCCAGAAAACTGGACCAGCGACTGCACTGATAGCCTTCAATAAAACTAGTGCAGTACGGTGACCTCAATATACCTAAGCTGTACTTCTATTACCATGTACAATTGTGCATGCAGAGTTCATGGATCCTCTCAGCTAATCTCTCCTGTACTCAGCTATTTGATTGTCTATTGGCTGAATGTTCGAGTGTCCATTAATGACATCTGATTGTGATCTCTGGATGCAGCGATACACCAACACAGAGATAGGATAGCGCTTGAATTGCACGGGGGCTGCGTGGATCCATGGAGGGAGGATCGCCCCATTCAAACCGTGAACCTATGAAACCCGATTGCAACACATTTAACCGATGTGTTAGTGGCTCAATTAGTAGCGCAAGACCGGTAAAGGCAGGGCCCCATTGGGAGGAGGGGGGGGGGGCTGATGGAGCGGCTGGCTCCACGACTACGCTCCATGACTAAAAACGCTCTGGCTCGCGTTGTGTGCAACACTACGAAATTTCGCTCTCATACAATCACTCTTCTCAAAAGTCTTCATTGGCTTCCTGTCCCAGAACGCATAAAATTCAAGATAGCCTCGTTAACATTTAAGGTACTAAACTTTG
>JAQFZF010004764.1:0-10354 GCA_034695365.1 Enchytraeus norvegicus
AGTGCTGGCATATTCTAGAATGGGTCTGGTGATTGCACTATAGGTAGCTACTAATGTTTCTTTTTGTTTTCCCAGGTTGTTGCAGTTAATGATTTGAGAATGTTTATGGATTTACTGGCTGCAGTCTTAATGTTGTTGGTATGTTTGTTGAAAGTGTGTTTGGGATCTAAGGTGACACTCAGAATTCTTGGGTGCTTAGTGGTAGGAATGACCTGATTATTTATCGTTAATTATAGTTGTATTTCCTGATCTTGCGGAGAGAATAATGTACAAGAGGATTTGGTTGGGTTTAGTTGGAGATCATTCATAATAGTCCAGTGGAAGATGTCATTTAGGTACGGTTGGTTGGAGAGCTGAATCAGCTACTTGTATTTCAGAATGGGATGCCAGTGAGGTGAGATCATCAGCATATGATTATAATTACACTCCTGCGGGAGGTTGAGGTATGTCAGACATATAAAGACGAAGATAATTATTTTTATTTTCAATTACTTCAATAGTAGTTACACCTGGTTTGCTATTGTATAGAGCCAAAGACACATCCAAGCTGAGATTTTTGGCACATGTTCTGAATTAGAACTGTGCAGTGCACTACATATTGGTCGATTGATTGATTTATTGATGGATTGATTGACGTAGGACCCTCAAACAGCTACAACAGGTGGCTATGATTACTATGGAAGCTATCCTGTAGGCTACACGGCTGACTCCTCTCTCTACACCAGTGAGCCATCAATCACTAGTGGTGGGAGTGGCTTAGTGCCCCCACCCCCTGCCCCTCCCATCGCTATAGCAGGGGGCCAGATGATTGGCATGCAGGATATCAAGAGCAAACTGGCAGCCAGGTAGGCTCATATAATTATTAGATACTAGTGAAAAAGCCTTTGATAAAGGCTTTATAAAGAACATTTCACAAATGTGGATTTTTTTTGGGGGCGATGCCGCAGCAGGCCTACGGGCCATACAGAATGACCTACACACAGGACAATGACTCATAGTCACCCGCAGATACTGTCATGACCCAGATAATTGACAACCAACCCGAGCATTGTTGTCTCAATCATTATACTGTAGCACTGCTTCACTCTAAGGCTGTAACGCGTAACGGGATAAGGGAATTATTATATAGGATTGTCTGAATATTAATTATGATAAAGGTCTGGTTTAATTTTTAGTATTATAACTATACATGTGACATAAACGCAGTGCACATGTTGATATTATTTCATGTTAGCTTGCCCTGAGCAGAGTGTGTATGTAAATATCTTGTAAAGTATTGCGATGCCTTGGCATACATGCTATATTAAGCATTAAATATATCTGTTAAATTGTATCAAGATGAAACTATGCAGGTCATACTGCTTTATGATTATGAATATATATTTTTATATTAACGTTACTGGTGGACGGTGGGCGACTGGGCGTGTAACTGTATATAATAGGTATATAAATGCATATATATCAGTTAGTAATTTCTAGTTTATTAAAGTTAGACATGGGTATAGACAAGCAGATTGCTCTCTAACTCATTTTGTTATTTTATTGCACTTTCAAGCATTCCAACTGCAATAGCATGCTTGTTGTGCCTTTTTGAATAAATTATGTTCAATTAGGTTGTGCAAGCTGTGTAAGTTGTATCATCCTATATTTTGTTATTGTATGTATACTAAGATGGATTGTTTTCTATTCAAACAGCATTTGCATTCAGATGTTCTGTTTGGACGAGTGAATTATTTACATCTTCTGCAGTACACTGCTCTATGTTGTCGATGAACCTTTGAGTGCCAAACATATTTACAATAATAAACGGTTTTAATCCTTTATCTAACTATTTATTTGACATTATCTTGTTGCGATGTTGCAGACTAGAGGAGATGAGTATGCGTCACCGTGTTCACTCACATGAGAAAGATGATTTGAGAAGTCGCGCTGATCTCTGTCTCTCATCGATACTCAAGCTCAAAGAAGAGACCACTACACTAGAGAAACAGTATCAGTTCTTTCAGGAGACGAGGGCTTTTATCAGGGACTTCACGGACTGTATGAATGAGAAGGTTCGTTTAGTCATATGTCTTTATTTACGGCTGGTATAAAACCCAAAGCAAAAATAATAGGCTTTTAGGTTTATGTTATAGATTTTTAAGGGTTTTTATAAGTTTTTAATCAAATGCCAATTCAGAACAATTTTAACTTATAATTTTGGTGTTAATCACCATGTTTCACTGTTCTCTCTCACATAATGTTTGATCTTTCAATATTTTCTGCTGTGTAGTAACTGTACACATTGTTCAGGGTTGCCTCTGAATCATTTTTGGCATTTCAACAAATAAATAATAATCCCCTCTCTCTCTCTCAGTGCACTGCCTAATGGCAAGTCCATGGCATATAACGTTTCCATACCTCTCTATCATCGATTTTTCTTTTGGCATTTCATCCAACTTTCCAATTCTTGGTCTGCCTTTGACTCTCTTTCAACCATTCTTCCCTCTATTACTTCCCTCAACAAACTCTTCCCCATAAAACATGTCCTATCCAACTCTTCTTTCTGTTTCTTAACATATTCATCAGATGTCTTGATATAATTATATATAAATAAATTGCTACGTGCAGATTGGTTCAATACAGTACCTAGAGCGATGTATGAATGAGTTGTACACAAAGAGATCTGAGAAGCTGATCAAGAGACGTCAGGAGGACACCAAAGATCAATCCATGGAGTACACAGCAGGTCTGCTTACTCTATCTTATACTAAGTGGAGTTTTGTACTTATTATGTACTGTGTACTATTAAGTACACAGTATGATAGTAACAGTACGCACAATTATTGTCCCTCATGACCTGTTGGAAAAACCTGCTAGGTGCGGAGCTGCGAGGCCTGGCGGTGGGCCCTGGATGGAGGGGATTAGCAACACGGCTGACACCCTGGGCGAGCAACAACAACAAAAGCTCATTAACTGAATGCAAGTCGACTGTAATCTGTAATTGAACTAAATGTAATTCGTGCAATGCAGGTCTGGAGATAACTTCAACCGTTAGTTACCCTTAGTTCTGTATTCTGGAAACGGGATCAGAAATTCAATGATTAGTTCCATTAATTAGCTAAATCCACCTGGGTCAAGCTTTGCCCTCATCTGCAGCTGTTAGTCATTACACAATAATTATTTTACTAGCAATTTACAGATACCTGGGGCGAAAGATCGCTTTGATAGCCCTGTTGTAGTGTTACAGATTTCATTCTCTTGAATACTCTCAGTAGCTCACACATGTTCCACTGGTCTGTGGCTGACGTCCGTGTTAATGTACAGATTAATTATAATTATCTCTGTCCCTGATATCGTCGTCATGATGAAACTGAAGTTAAATCCATATTGTATTGTTTTGTAATTATGTAACTCTCTTGAAACGTGGCTATAATTTGTATTAATGTTCTATTTAAAATAAAATCATTATTTCAAATGTATTGTAGGATCACAGTAGGTAGTCAAATGTAGGCTGTTTTAGAAATGTATTGTAGGGTCACAGTAGGTAGTCAAATGTAGGCTGTTTTAGAAATGTATTGAAATGAGATATCAAATTGAAAGCAGTCGATCAGTTATGAAGAGAATCCAGTAACTTAATGATATTATGACAATAGAGTCCTTAGGTTTCTAGTCTTTTGATAGGTTTAGGTTTCTTGTTGACCAACATGGCTGTAACTACTCGTGCATGTAATACGGGGTAACCAAGCCCTCATGCTTTTCATGCATAAGTTAATAGAAAACATTTAGTACGTAGTAGGTGACTGGTACAAAAGATTGCAAAGGTAAACATGGGCCTGGCTTATGAATTATGATCTTTCGGATCGAAAGTGGGGCTGGCAACCTTACCGCCAGAGTAATAACAATTGTCGCCCGTTTTCTAAATCGCCTTTGAAATGAGATCAGCTCTGAATGCTAGGGTTCAATCCTATGAATGTAGGCCTACTTTACCTCTATATGACTCTATTGCTGTGTTGTGTAGGTAAGACTGTTGTGATGCCCACAGACGATGTGGGAAAGAGCAGGAGAAGGGCTGATAGAGAGGCGAGAAGGTGACTGCTTCTTTCCTATTCTATCTAGTCTACTTCTATGTTTGTTGGTGTTGCTCACACAGAGTGCAAGTCATGATGCTGACACCCTCTATCTTCTCATAGAGGGGCTGGCACCCAGCCATGCGACGATAGAGGGCGTCAGCATAGCTGCTTCTATCATATTCTATCTAGTCTACTTCTACCTTCTCTCTTCATGTGGATTCTGCAATTATTTGAATACTATACTTTGCATGTAAAGCTGTGAAACCAAATTTGACGTGTGTTAAGGTATTCAACGATAACGTCAGAAGAGACCCAGCTGGGAGCTGGACTCGAACCAGTGGCCTACTGAATATCAGGCAACTTTTCTACCGACTAGGCTGTTTGGACGACAATATTGTCCAAAGGGAGACAACTTTGTTAATGTTTTCTCAATTGACACATTTGGAAAAGAATTAGACGAGCATTTATAATAGGAACTGTTGGTTTTCAAACTGCCAATATTTTAAGTAATTTGTTATTCTGGAATTAGCATTCCTAGGTTTCGTGCCCAATCAGGACGTAGGAGGTAATTATTCGCTATCTTTCTCTTTACAATGGTTGGCTGTTATCAGCTTCATTATGGATTATTTTGAATTAATTCCATCGAATTCAATAAGAGCTCATTGTGTCCTATGGCAGGCTATACTACTTTCATCTTCATTGGTCCATATGCGCCTCTGAGATACCTAGTATTTATAGGCGCTATGAAGTGACCTTTTGTATTGTATTGTATTGTATTGTATTTTATTCATTTTCATTAGTTGGTTTGTTGTGTGTAGAACGCGAAGGAAGAGATTAAGAGAGAAGTTGACTGCGGCGGGGCACAATGATGGCTGGTCCACTGATGATGAAGATACAAGTCTATCTGAGGCAGCTAAGTTTCGTAATGAGAGAGGTCCGCTTTATTCTTGAATCTTATTTTGCTTTTAAATATTGATTTAATTAGTTTATAATTAATCCTTTCATTACGAGATTGCTTGGCAGGAAGTACATTTCATTGCTTTCTCTTTATTGAATGCTAAGCAATAATCTAATTAAATAGGTACAACATATCAGTCGTTTGTATCGATTGAATTGGCAAATGTGTAGATTAAATAGGTGGTTTTTATTTGAACTCCTTCAATACTTACTACCCGACTGTTTGTTATTGGTGTAGAGCGTCTAACGACAGACTGCTCCACGGTGTTTGACGATGTGGTGGAGGAGTTCTGCGACTATCCGGAGGTGATGAGACGTTTTGAGGAGTGGAGGAGGGACTACGGAGACTCCTATCGCGAGGCTTATATTGGAATGTGTCTCACTAAAGTGTTCAGTCCTTTAATTAAACTTGAACTTATTACTTGGAACCCACTAGAGGTAGTATTGTTTGTTGCTGGATTGTCTATTAAATAGTCTCCAGTATTGTGTTCAAATATAATTGAGTCTTATGATAATGCTTTTGCCCGTTTCTTCAAACCTTATTCTATTAGTATATTGTCATTTCAATGATGATATCTGTGGTTATGTTCAGCTATAGTCTGTATTGGTAAATAGGTTAATGGTTATGGATATCTTAGGAATGCATAAGTATGTTTAAATACGATACATATTTCCATTACCTTACAAGAAGTACAGAGAGAGTCACAGTGAAAGTGATAATTATATGTAAATTAAATGTATTTCTGATACACATTGTTCAATAGTATTTCTTGAAGGTCAAGTACCATATGCCATATATTTTTGTTAAAAAATGATTCAAATGAGTGACTAGATCTGACTAGATAATGTCGCATGGAGTATAATATTTACATTTTACTGTGTTCATTGTGTTTTATTGTATTTAATAATGTAACATATGTTGCAGATAATTTTAATTGTGCTGATGCTATTTACACAGCCCACATGTCAAGACTTTGAAGACAGCAGTTGGTACCAGGCTCTCATGTTCTACGGTTACTCCTCAGATGTCGTCACCGGTGCACCAGATGGCGAGGATCATACTAATGGAGACGTGAAAACTGAGTCACTGCCCCCCACCAGCCACGACAACGAGGATGCACTGGTGCCCAGCGTTGTCGAAAAACTGCTGCTTCCAAGACTCTCAAGTCAGTTAGTTGAGCCGTTATTGATGAGAAAATGTGTTGACATCCTTAACCGGATTCATTAGTGACCCCTTGTGATGAATATTTTGTATTTAACTTCTTTCCATCTGCTTAAACACACGACAGAACACTCACGAGTCTCATATTTTGAGATTTGTAAGATGTTGAAATAATTGTTGTTATTTCTTCACTCCATGATTAATCGTACCTTTGCTGTAGATAGCGTAGTAATACAGTTTGTGCAATGATGTGCGTGTTCACAGAATTATTGTAGCATGCGCACTAAGCCCTGGGGAAATCCTGTTTTCTGACCCGGGAATTGATCTCACGTCGCTTTCCACCACATGATCCAGAGTTTGATGCCTTACGACATCATTTCCCTAGCGGTACAGATTTATTACAGCAAATAACTACCGTATGACGACAAAGTGTCCCAAGTATTCAACATGTCAATGTTCTGTTTTTGGTATTTCTTGTAGTCATCTACCCAACTAAACTGTCTTTGTACTGATGCAGCAATCGTAGATACACCAATAAACCACCAGACACCGGTATTCACGTATGCCCAAGGGTGCTGGCGCTTCTATAGTAGATTGGCCCTGGGATCGAACCCAGGGCCCTTCAATCACTCCCGTCGTAGCGAATCACAATTACTCTATACACAGGACTAAATGCCAAATAGCATTTTATACTATTATACCAATGTGTGAAAGACTTGACACATTGTGTGTAATAAACTGTATGAATGCACTTCTTAGAGAGATTAGATTAAAGTACAGCACATTGATATGTTAAATATTTCGGTAATCCTGGTAACGGCTGTCCCAAATTATTCATTAGATCCAATTTTTGGAATTTTACACAAATAATGCAGATTAAATTAGGGTATGGGTTAGGGTTGGGGACTAACCCTAACCTAAACCCCACCTAACACAACAAGTTGAAAAACAAATATGACACAGGCACAAATTTTTAACTACAATAATAATTTGGGACCGCCGTTACTAGGATTACCAATATTTCAGTGTCAACGAAATGTTCCTAATAATTAATTGATACCATGATAATAATGTCATAATATTTAAGTAGGCAATATAGGCAGTTGATCAGCCATTTGTTGGATACATGAAGAGAAAAAGTGCTCTTAGATAATGATATCACCTGTCCATGACATCACCTTCGGGTGAGAAATTAGATGTGAACTCTTCATTGTATTGTATCTGTTTACATTTGAGCAGAGGTTGATATGTTGAGAAGTCTGCAGATTGTTATACATTGCACTGATGTAGTTTCATGGGAAGGACTACCTGATGCTATGTAAAGACGAACATACGCTTCAAATTGGCACTTCTATTGAAGTAGATGTGGCAGAAAAGACCTGAACACATAGCACTGGTGTAGTGATGGACATATTTTAACCTGTCTGTGTGTATGTGTTTGTGTGTAGCACTGGTGGTTGAGGCCTGGGACCCCATGTCTCTACAACAGTCTAGGGGTGAGTCTGCCTGTTAACCTGTAAGTGTGTGTATGTTTGTGTGCAGCACTGGTGGTTGAGGCCTGGGATCCCATGTCTCTACAACAGTCTAGAGGTTTGTCCGCCGTCATCAGACGTCTCATTGAAGAATATCCGTCCGTCAACGCTGAGAGCAAGAATACACAGGTAACGGAGTGTTTGTTTAATTAACCACAATGTACCGATAAATGTAGAAGCCCAGCTTAACGTTGCTTTCATCAGCTTTGGTGGGCTCTGCTAGGGATTCTAATTTCACATAGATCTATTTGACGTGAAACTGAGACACTCTACCATTGTAGTGAAATTTAAATTCTATACGCAGAGACAAACAACTTAAAGGTATTTCCCACATTATGGATATTCGAGGATTTGGTAGATAACATCATCCTAGACAGAGAGGAAGGATCAAAAGATCGATCTCCTTCCATAGAGAGGTGATTCTTGATGAATTGTAGTTAAATTATTTTGTATAATACATTGTATACCTTTACAGATATAAGAGATAGTTTTATGTGGTATTTTTACATATATATTTACTGTTTCAGGCTCTGATTAAAGCGGTTCACACTCGACTTACAAAGTCTGTTAACGACGATATCTTTGTTCCACTCTATGCAAAAAAGTGAGTACATACTTATATTCTACATATTACTCTTTAGTGTAGTTTTCTATGATATTAATAATGTATTAATAATAATTATAGTGTAGTTTTCTATCATATAAATAATGTACTAATATTAATTTAAATTAATATTTGTGAGATTGACTTAATTCAATTGATATATTTGGTTTCATAGTATGTGTTTATTTCATTTTACATCATGCTTGTGAAACTTTGTGATACAATTCGAATCAATAGCTTTATAGGTCTACTCTTTGTGCTATATTTATAATATACATATCTTGTTTAAATTTATTATAATTTACAATAATTTTACTACTTCATTTTATCATTTCTTGTGTTTGTATTTCTCTTGATTCCAGTTCACTTATGTTATTATGTTGCACCTGTTTTGCAGTCTTCTTGAGAACAGACATTCTGACGCCTCTATATTTTTTCATCGACAAACCTGGGCCACGATTAAAGTATGATACTGATTATTCTGTCATCTTTAATATTTTCATTTGTAGACTGTATTAAATAGTGTGCAAGTAATGAATTAAATTTTTCTCAGCTTCACATATTGATATATGCACTGTTAAGGATTAACGTTGACACACTTTTAATGTGCTCCAGACGAGCAAAGTTCTGAAGCAAAAGCTGTGGAATACAATTTAATTTGCACAAAATTAAAATAATTACAATAAGACTGTGCTTTGGAGGTGATCACAATATGGATGGTCGTATGCAAAAGCGGACCAACGGCCAAAATAAATAATTTTTGTTATTCGCAAAATATTGTCAAAACCATAAACTGTCAGAATACAGTTTTTGACCAGCATTATAGAGCACCATTAAATCTAGCAAATACCAAAAAAATATATAAAATATTATGAAAAGAATTTTGAAATATTGTTGAAATAAACACCTATTTTTAACGATATTTCTGATGGTCTTTAGTCCACACTTGCATGCGACCATCAAATTATAATAATGATTATTCACTGTCTGTTTCACTTAGTGCTCACTAAACTGCTGGTTATTTTGTGAGATGATTTATTTATTTATTTATTTAATATTCGTCATTGTCCACACAGATATAAAATACACACTTAAAATACAAAGCAGTTCAATGTGGAACGACAGACAAGAGTCCACAGGCCTTGCGGCATTTATGTGGATCTTTCAATGATAAACGAAATGATAAAAGTGTCTTATAATTATAATCTCCTGCAAGAAAAATAAATGGCAAGATTAATTTTCAGCATGTCGAATTTTTGATTTTCCTCTAGTTCTTCCATAGTTGGGAAAACAGGTAGCTCAGGTAGGTTTGAGTGTGTTGAATCTTCATAGACACAAGGCTTCTCTACAAGACGGCTCAGCACAATCGAGCACTTCTGTCACAAACATTTGTTAAATGGCACTTTACCTTTAATATTTTTTACTACTATTTTATCATTATATAAATACGTGTGTTTTTACAGCTCCTGACGAGTGCAGTACTCTGGGATGGCATCATATCAACCAATCCTCTCAAGGTTCTCGTGTTTGATTGTCTGCTCAATCGCTACCTGCTCATAGCTCTCACTAACTGTCCAGTGGGCGCCGAGCTCATCAACAAGTGTCGGGCGGTATGTGTCAAGTCATATTTCATCAATTGTACAGTTAATTTGACGTTTAGTCTTATTTTCAGTCTTCTTTCAGAATTTGAACTGAAGTAATTTAGCCATGTGGTATTTTAGATTGTGTTATATTAACTGAGTAATATCTGTGGATGAGGATACGGACGTTAAATCTATATTATTATCAATAAACTTTAATGTTTCTAATGATTTTTATCAGACGTGTAACGATTGAAAATCATGTAATAGTCATTATAAATTGACATATCTCATATATTAATAGATCATTATGCTAACATTATTTTAATTGTTTCTAGTAATAAAAGGATGATATATTCTGATCGACCAATGATACGAATTTATAATTTCAAAATATTACAAAATTTCAAAATGATCTCTCAAAAACAGACTGGACGCCTGTTTATTGTTCTTTAAATATTGATGAA